>VZSF01000744.1:91958-369780 GCA_013398295.1 Chionis minor | reverse complement strand
AAAAAAAAAAGGGGGGGGGGGGGCAAAGGAAACCAAACCCAACCAACCAAAAGTAATATAGTTCATTAAATAAACAAAACCCCGGCAGTCTTATGTTGTCACACATCCACAATAATTCCTAGTCTGTTTGATTTCTACCAACGGGAAAAGTTTTTCTCCTGAAGTCTCTCTGAGTTGATCTGACTATTGGTCATCTTGCTGTGTGGTCCAATGTAAATTAAATGCTGAATCCTTTCTTCACATTCTGCCTTATCTGTTCTTGGCTACTTGAGAAGACAAGAACTTTATGACTGGCTAATAATATTTTTAATTGCCACTGATTAGAGAAATAAATCTTTCTCCCCAAACGCTCAAGTTTGCTGAGATTTGTGGGTTGAAAGATTCTTCAAAGTTGTTATTCTAGAGCTTCTCTGAATTCAGATAGTCTATTTCCGGTCTTTAGGACATGAGTAGCTTGTCTGGTTTTAGGGGAGCTGGTGGTGACTTACAGTGGGAAAAGCAGGTATCTTTGGTTAAGTAGTATAACCAAATTATGAGGAATTGAGGATCTGCATATTACTTCTGGGTCACAGTCCCATTTGTGCTTGTGTCTTAGTATGTGACAAGTACAAAATAATTTCAGCTTGGTTAAGCAAAACTTCGTTACCTTGCATTGGCTGGGGGGCAAAGATACTAACAGCTAGTTATCATGGTGAGACCACAACTTGAGTACTGTGTCCAGTTTTGGGCTCCCCAGTTTAAGAAAGACAGGGAACTGCTGGAGAGGGTGCAGCAAAGGGCCACAAAGATGATTAGGGGTCTGGAGCATCTTTCTTATGAGGAAAGGCTGAGGGAGTTGTAACCCCTTCTGGTAGAAGGCCACCAGATTCATCAGACAGGAAAACATGCTTTGTTTCACCTCTGTACCTCGTGTAAATGATGTGATATTAGTTACACTGATGCTTTCAAGCTAATGCATACCAGAACTGTACGTAATCCTGCTTCCCTGGCCTTACCCCACTGTCACCCAATAGGTAATGAAACACTTCAATAATTTTGCTGTACTTGTCTGATTTCAGAAGCAAAAAACCCTATAGCATATAACCATCTGATTTCAGAAATGACATATTTCACCTTTCTATGAGTTATATTGGGACAGCTGGCGCCAGCCCTCTTGAACAGGCAATGCTCAAGTAGTCCTGCAGAAGCCTTAGAGCACTTGCAGGGATCCATGGGGTGAGGTGGGTTGGTGTGGCTCAGCAGCAAGGGCAGAGGTTGTCCAATGGGGCTGCAGTCCATGTAGACCTTAGGCTTAACAATCTGGAAGCTTAGTCTGACAATCCAGTGTGAGATTTGAGAGTAATTTAATGGTGTTACTAATTCAGCTACTTATATTTTAAAAAAATCTAAAAAAAAGAGCAAACAAGATGAAAGTCCATTTGTTCGGCTAGTTTACAATTAAATGAATTCATAGAGGGGTCAATAATGTGTTATTACATGTGCTTTTCTTGTCACAAGTCCAATGCTAATTGTCTGGTTCAAATTGTTTAAAAATTCTCACTACCTGATCTGTTCATCATATCAATCTCTCAAACTGATTCTCACCTGTTTATGTCTTCCCAGAGTGCTCAATTATTGCTTCCCTGATGGCACACTTTGTTTTGCTGAGACTTAATTTCTACTGGGTCTCTTAAAATAGAGCCACAGGGAAGATGCAGCACAACTTGTAGTGTAAAAATCTAAAATAGAAACCTGGAAAACCTTATTTCTTAGTCTAAGCTCAGCTTTATACAATGCATATTTATGCTTTACAGGAAGTAATTTGACTTTATGCTGGATCTAGAGCAATACTTGTATATTTTTTAAGCAAAAGGATAACAAATATTTGCCTCAGAAGTTGCCAGATGGGAAGGGAGGTTTACTTTGGTTCTTTTCTTTTTTTTTCCCTGGAAGTTTTCACTCATAAGTAATATAATCATTTTATCTTTATGATCTTATAATATTGATTAAAGAAGACTTCAAGAGTAGAATGAAGGATGGCTTTGCTAAAATATCTTTGAATCCAAAATGATATGTTTTGTAAAAATAAATCATAATTTTTTTTTTTTTAAACTATCTGCTGATGAACTGCCTCTGTTTTGGCTGAGCCATACCAGATGAACATTCCTAGAATATCTGGACCACCAGTTTTTAAATGATGTCTTTCTCCTCAAAATACTGCTGTAAATTTGGAAAAGCAAAGTGAAATCCGTCAACTGAGTTACAATGTGTAATGAGATCAGAAATTGGGCCAAACTGTAAAACCATTGAGTTAACTTCTATAGTGATTTTGATGTGCTCTGTGTGTGTTGTTTGTTTTGGGGTTTTTTTGTTTGTGTTTGTTTGGTTTTGTGGGTTTTCTTGTTTTGGCTTTTTTCTTTTTAAATCTGGAAGATTCAAACCCCACTTCATCTCGTGGTGGATATTCCTGTTTGTAGAAAATCTCTAGCAGTGTGTTGGTTACAATGACCTGCAGTGGTTCTGTCTTTTAAAAGCTTTAATTTGTATTCATTTCCTACAATTATCATGCTGTAAACTCTCCATGCAAGACACCATTTTTGATTACATTCACCTTACTGGTTCACTGAGCAGGATGATAGGAAATTGCACATCAGACTAGTTATTCAAGGTACAACCGCCTGCCTGTCTCTTAATCAAGATTCAGCCTCCTTGTAGCTTTATAATTTAAAAGCAGGCACTAAAAGTATTTCATCCCTGTTTTTAGTCGTAAGACTGCTGAACCAGCAAATCCAACTGGCTGAGACAGTCTGATCATATTCCTTAAAATAATGTGACGAGCTGTCTGTGTATTGGATGGATGTACATCATGTTGAAACAGCTACCATACCTTTCAGAGAGCACAGTGACCTCCAGTGAGAGACATTTTCCTTGCCATTGCTTTTACTAAGTGGCAAGCTCCTGCTTCAAAAAGCAGATGCTGAAAATGAGCCGATCTCTCTCTCACGCTTTGTATCACCCGTTAGACTCACACAGCACAAAAAACTACCACATTTTACATTTTTTATTAGAAAACCATTATTTTTTAATTGGTGTCCGTTGTTGGAGGGTCACAGTGCTCTTTTTTGAAATGTTGGTGGTGCTATTTGTGTGGCTCCTAGGCAGTACAGTATCAGGCTACCCAGCCTCAGTGGGCTGTCAGTGGTCCATGGGATTTATTAGGGATGTGAGTGATGCTGGCCAATGGGCTAGGAGAAGGAGCTTACAGCTTCCTTAAGCATCTCCTTGGTAGATCTGCCTCCTTAGCTGTGGTATAAATGCAAAACAAAGTGGCATTCCTTGCCTCAAGCAACTTACAGCTTCAGTAATGAATTACAGCACCATATGGTTTTATAAACTGCTGTTAGCCAAATTTACGGATGGGGGAAATGGATGCCTGGATAAATTTGTAACTTCGCTGTGGTTACTCATGAAACAAATGACACAGTCAAGAGGAAAACCCAAATCTTCCATGGGACCGCATACATACTCTGTAAATGAAGGGCAATGGCCTAGACAATGTACTAGGGAGTTACAAGTGACTAATTTAAGGAATACCTCAGGTGAACATAGCATAACTTTTTGTCAACATTGTCTGCTTTGCTTCAAGTTAAGGAATTAATGTCCCTCTGGAACCACAATACAGGGCACATTTAGTAAAGCATATGGTAGCTATTGGGTCTGTACACCTTTACAAGCACAAAATTTTATTCTTTAAAAAGAGTTACTTGAAATATATCCTCAGACGCTCTGAATGTAGTGAGAAGGAGCTGCAGAGAGCCTGCAGTGGAAGGAACCGCCAGTAGATCAAAGGTAGCGGCATTGCCTGTATACATTTGTAACTTATTCTGATGCTTAATCATAGATTTTATTTATGCAGCTTTAAGCCATGAGTTACACGCTTGTGAGTTCCAAAGAAAGCAACACTACAAATGGTATTCACATAGAGTGAGTCCCGAATTAGGACCAAAAACACACTGCGCTGGGTGTTGTACAAATGCATAAACACTGTAGCTGTGCCACAGATCTTGCAGTCTGTAAGATGGAGATCACATTTGCTGGTAATAAACAGCAGGAGGGAGGGAGGGAAAGAAAAAAGAAATAAACTAGGAAATTGAGTTCCATTGTGTGTTTGATGGTGAGGATCATTAACTGAAAACAAATTGTTTGTTTGCACAGCGTGAGTGCCATGCTTGTGAACTTTATAGAGAATGACTCTGAGACAGTTAAGAGGGGTCAGGAGATGCATGTGATGTCTGTGAAATCTAGCCTGCCCCACACTACTTGAATTTTCATCGCACAGTCTATAAGCATCCTGTCTGAAGCTCAGGATGCTCAGCAAGAGGACTTCCAGGGGCCTCTTTGAGGTTTGTGTTAAGTTCTGGCACAGAAGAACATCAGGAATAGTTGGCCTATTGGTATCAGTAGATCGTATGGGAGTTAAAACTTAAGTTAGGAGTATCAGTCCACGTGTTGTTATCAAAGCTGTAACGAGTACCATGCAGGCATGGCAAAATATGTGCAAGGTGTGCACTTTGCATCTGACTGGCATCTCTCTCACATTTTGGTGGTTCTGTTACAGTATTTTATTTTACAAAAGGTTCTCCATGCCCTTATGTCATCCACGTTACCTCAATGCCTGCTGGGAGGTTCTAATTTGTTTTTAAAGGGTTTCAAAACTTGAGAGGTTGGATTAAATATGTGAGTGTAAGCTGCTATTACTCTTGATTGTTATAAGGTCTGTAAAATCTTCTTAATGGATGTGAAAAGACAGGTGGTATTGCTAATAATGTGCAACTGTAGCTATACCACAATGAACAGTTGACCAGAAGGAAAAAAAGGTCAGTATTTTTAGTGCCAAAGTAGGTGGAATAACTTGTGCTTTTCAGCATCCACACACGTGCAATCACTTGGGACTTGTCTAACTTCATGGATTTTCTCACATCTGTCAGATGAATCAGGAATCCAAATGCAGAAATGTGGCATTCATACACACCATGTACGCCTCTGAATCAATCATATTTCTCTTGTGAGGGTATGCTCACAAAATGGTTGCGTAGTTTCTGAAGTACAGAGACAATTTTTTTTTCTAAGGTTGCCTCAGTAGGGAAACTAATATGGCATGGTTATTATTATATTAATAATCATAATAATGCTATTTCTACTTGTATTGTGACAGCTAACCATTCCTAGCTGTGGAGCATGACACATTTGTTTACAGTCTAAGTATGAAATAGGCATGTAGATGGAGAATGCATGGAAACAAGATGGTGTCGGTTAATACAAAAGGATATTTGGTTCAGAACATTGAAAGTCTAATCTTTTCAACTTGTTAGTAGCTGTTGTGACAAAATACAATTTAAGGAAGGATTTAAAGGACTTTAATGAGGTACTGTTCTGTTGTTTTTGGAAGAAAAATGTATCATACAGCATAGGAGAATGCACAAGGATGCTTGTTTGCATATTTAACAGATGGATTTTAACTGTTGCAGTCATACTACTCATGCAAGTTGCATGCATACAATTCTTCTGAAACCTCTATGTAGTTTTAACTTTTAAAAAATTTGGGCCCTGCAGTGATGGCCTATGCATTTTCAAAATTATATGGCAGGAGTACAACTGTGAAATGCTCATATGAAGGTTTAAAGTTCTATTATTTATTGTTGCACAGTCTGTCTATTCTTGGTCAAAATGTCATCCAGGAAACAAGCCTTTACTGTAGTGTTTGGTGGTATTCTATTGTCACATAAATTTCTTCAACCAGTAGGATTAGTAAACCAATATTTCTTACTTTCTGTACAATCCATTACTGGTTCTATATGACAATGATCTTAAAGGAATTATCTATGGTAGAGAAGGGATAACAACTCTAATATTTCTGGTAGGCCACGGTTAGTGATATTAGCCACCAGACAGTGTCCGTTTGCCAACAACATTTCCAGTATTCCCTGATTGAATATTCCTTGGTTGCAGATAATTGACATGGACTGGTCTGTATTACTTGTATCTCTGA
The DNA here is from genome assembly GCA_013398295.1 of Chionis minor. Lineage (NCBI taxonomy): Eukaryota > Metazoa > Chordata > Aves > Charadriiformes > Chionidae > Chionis > Chionis minor. The sequence goes on along the minus strand of VZSF01000744.1, from coordinate 363,752 downwards.
TGATGGCTCAGCTGAATTTAGTGCAGCTTAGTGAACTATGCGTGAACTTACAGAAATAACTATGGGCAATTCTTCTTAAAAATTCCCTGGAGGAGACCAAATTCAGTTGATTAGTCAGGCAGGTACGCATTGAAATTTGGTGAATGTTTTCAAAAGAAGCTAAGATAAATGAGATTTGGCATTTGCCTTTTACCTCAGAAGCCTACATTTTCAATGGCATGGCATGAGTTTGAGTATCACAGTTTGAGGGTGATCAAGGAGTGCAGAGAGTTAGGAGAATGGGTGGGGATGCAGGAAGTTGGAAGCTGTTTGGATGAGCGGTTACTCTTCCATCACCCAACACAATATACTTCACTGCCTTCTTTTGAGCACACAGGCCACAGTCTGGCTTGTGTTTGGTGAGCTAATGTTTCCTTGGGTCTCTAATGCTGAGCAACATGATTTAATATGTAGACCTTGTTTTCCCATTCACCCACCCCAATGATAATTCCAACAGCTGGTCTGCCTCTATTGTTTTTCCTTTATGAATATTTATGCCTATTGATTTCAATATTTTCAGTGCTTTCATAGGATCAAGAACGTTAAAATAGTTCTGAAAGAATTTTAGTAATGCCTGATGGAAACTTGCTCTGCTGCATAAACTGTTACAAGGCTTTCCACTTTTCCTTTAGACACTTTTGGGAAGGAGCTCAGGAATGACGGAAGAGTGCTGCCGTTTACTCAGTGGGCTGGAGGTCTACATGTGAGCCAGCTGGAAACAGCTTCACTGCAAAAATAATTTAAAACTCACAATGTTGTAAATTATGAGAAGCAAACTATCTAACATGTGGACTTCACAGAATCTGGGTTTCTTATGGATCAGATGCATTTTCTTCTTTTTTTTTTTTTTAAAGTCTGCTCTGGAGATCAGTTAACTGTTTAAAATCTGTCTGATATAAAGGAAGCAATATGAACAGAAATCATTCTAAGACACCCTTCTCAGGTGTGAACTCTTCATCAGGTTTAGAAAGATAGGGCACAAAGGTCAGGAGGTTGGTTTTTTGTTTATTTTCTCTTTTTTTTTAAATTTTCTTTTAATTTATTTTTTTGTACACCCTTGCAGTTCTACTGTGTAAAATCTGAATAACAGCAATATCTACCTTGATAGGGTATTAGGAAAGTATTGCCTGGCAAAAGCTGCCATCACTTAGGGTGTGCTGTATGTGATGTGGAAGCCCTGATGAGCCAAACAGTGGCATAGCTTTTGGATTTAAATTGGAGTCCCATCTGGAAATGACTTCCTGCATTAAGTTAATGAGACACAACTGAGTGGAGCTAAGCTCTGGCATTGCTTAGAGGTTGGGGTCCTGTCTGGCAGGAAACAGATGGGGGCTGTGTCTGCTTAGAAGACAGAAGGTGCCCTGATCATATTGTTTTCTTTGTTTTTTATGGAGAGTTTTCTATGGAAGCCTAGGATTTTAGCCTGCGTTTATGACTCTGCTCTGAAAAACAGACGAGGACCCCAGTTGGGATGTGTACTATTTAAGAGTAGAAAATGTGTGCATTCTGTTTGGTTGCACAGGCTTTGATTCTGCTGTGACCCCTCAAAATCGGGAACATATGCATACCATCTTACCTATAATTTCTTTTTATTAGCCTAGACTTCAAAAAATTAAAATTGTGGAGTAGTACAAGGATTTCACTGTGGAATCAGGAATATTCTGATACCCACCTGAAATTAAGCAGAGGCTTCACAAATTTGTGGAAATTATTTGTAACTGGTCTTAGCTTAGTGTTTTGAGGTACACATTGAAACCACATCCATTTTGTATTCTTGTGGGTTTCGTTGCATGCAGTTTTGTTTTTTTCCAGTAGAGCGCTTTGGCTTTTTTTTTTTTCCTCCCAGCTTTTTTTTTTGTGGGAGTATGTTGCTTTCCAGAAGATAAGGTTACATTCTGCCGCTAAACCATTAGGCAGCCTTAGTGGATGTATTGAACTTAGTCTTTATTCCTTACCTGAGCTGCATTAGACTTTCATCAGTGCATGTCATCTTGTCACTGAGACAGTAGTTAAGCTTTTCAAAGTGGCTTGAATTGAAGTAATTTTTACTAGCACTGCACATAATGGATATTAGATTCTTAATGAAACAGGGATGCTTCAGACCAGAAGAAATTCCACCCAGACACTCGGATAACAACTGACAATCAGTTTGCACCTCAAAGAGGGAAAGATAAGTAAGCAATCTCTCCTATGGCTGCTGTTTAAGAAATACGATTCCTCTTCTATCAGTCTTCAGACCTCTTGGAGATTTCATCCAAGATCAAGAAAGTGAAACTCATATCACACATACCAAGCAGTGAGAGACTTGTATTATCCTTCAGCCTCAGTCACTAACGGATGTCTCGGACACGGCCATTTTTTGAATACCAGTGGAAAGATTGTTTCCTTAAGAATACCAAAACAAATACAGTACGGATTCAATTTGACTCTTGCTGACTGTTATTGCCAAGTGGGTAGTTGTTTCAGCAACATAACATTGCATGAAAGTATTGTAGAGGAGGTCCAGTTGTTATGCTGCAGTCCTGGCAAATGCCTCCCTGACTCTAGCCAAGCTTCTACTGACAAGTGTGCATTATGTATCACTTCATATTGTTGCTCTCCACCAAATCCCATTTTCTTCCCATCCTCCTTCTCAGGCAAGTTCTGTCCTGATATAAGGTTGGAAATTTTTCAACAATAAGCGTGTGATTTGGGAGGCTAATAATTGAGTCTAAGCTCACACTTTCACCAAGGACCATCCTGGTCCTTGTGTTGGAACTGCCTTGCATTGTGTGAAAATCTAGGTGTGCTGCATCTCCATCAGTTGTTTTGTGTGTGTGTGTTAGAGTGGCAGTGAGAACAAACTTTAGCATCTCCTCGCTGGAGGTAGTGCTATCTTCACCTGCTGTCTTCCAACTGAGCCTGACAGTTTGTTGTGTGAGTTTTTCATTCCACTTCAGTCTAGTGGGCATCTAGACAGAGTGGTTCTGACCCCAGTCTGTATGATTGTATCTCCTCTGTCTCTGACAAAGTCTGTGTTTTCAATTTATTCATTTTAAATATGGATAATTTTGCAGAAATGAATTGGAGAGCAATCAGACAGTCAAGCTTAAGGTCAACTTCTCTCAATGCAACACTGACAAGCAAAGGGTCTGCTAGAGCCTGTAATCTCTGTCTCAGAGCCATTCTAAGCATAGCATAAACTGTCTTATTTGAATGTACGATGTGAAGGAAAAGCTTTGCATTTGGTCTACGCTAAGTCAGACGCAAGTAAAAGGGCTTTCCGAACCAACACTTGGGTTTAGACTAGACAGCCATCTAATTAGGCGTCCAACAGTTGTCAGATTTGAATGGATTTCTTTGCAAAATACATCTTCAGTTTCCATAAAGTTTGAATAATTTTTTGTCCCTCTGTTTCTTTAGTTTATATCACTTATGACTTAGATTATTTTACAGTGGTTTATTATATTTTCAATGCAGTTTTAAAAAAATAATTACAAGTATATATTAAAAGTTATTAATGGATTACTCATGCTGTTGTATCACTGAATAAAATACATAATACACCCAAAAGAGCATGTTAAAATGTTCAAAGTTATATTAATTATTGACTTAGTAAGGCAATTTAAGAGTTAGGAAATCTAGGAATTAAAATCACCTCATCCATCTTCATTCATCCCCATGTTGTGCTTGTGTTAAAGCCTTCAATCACTGGCCCTTGTGCTTTCATTTCCCAAGGACCCATAACTCATTCAGTGCAAGCACTGACAGAACTTGCCCAATGACTTTCGTGAATTCAGTGACAAACAGAACTCGGTTGTTCAAAGCTTAGTTTTTTTTCTGCATTCAGTGTGTTTTCAGATGTTTCTGTGTATTCTGATAAACAGTGGATGAGCAAATATTACCCCACATTGGAAGCTGTGTGCCTGAAAAACAGAGAGAATAACATCAGTATTGACCAGTAGTGGGAACCCGGATGGAAACTCATAGGGTCTGACTTATCCTGTGTATGTGCAGATCCATTGACTTTAGTCACAGAGTTTGACAAATCAGGTGTGGCAAGAAACATATCTTTTGGGAGAATGACATGATGTAGGGTGGCTGTGGCAGAGGCAAGAGTAGAATCCAGTGTTGGAGCATTCAGCTTACCCAGCAGTGAGGCTGTTTGTTGTCTTCCCACAACCTGCTGCTTCATCTGCCTTGCACCTTTCAAATTCTGCAACAGAAAAGTGGGGTCCTTCACACGCTGCAAAATCTCTCTTCACCCCTTGTGTCAGACCACATTGTTTCTGGTACAGAAGGTGGTAAAGATATCATGGGAGGACTGGAGAAGTGGGATGGGGCAATTAAGATTGTTTTTTACTACCTTGGCTCTATGGACCTGGCAAATGCTAGATACACAGGCTTTGAAGTACGCAAGAATAGCTCCCTTCTGCACACTTTTTGTAGAACTTCCTTTTTGTGGCTCATTCTAGTTTAGCATATAAATAAACTATAATTAGATAGAATAATTCTCAATTATGTTCACTAACAGTATCGTGTACAGACTTCTGCACAGTATTCTTTTAGATGGGACAAAAAATTCTCTCTAGACACAAATTAAGAAAAAAAAATTAACTATTTTTGTTTAAAAGCATAATCCTTACGAATGGAAAGAGCTAAATCCTGAAACTAGGGAACGAGACTGCGTAGAACATTCATTTTAATCATTCAGAGAGAGGAGGAGGTGGAGGACAATCCATCTATTAAAAACCGTTTTCATTTTCTCAAGTATCTTATGCTAATTATTCTTGGACAGAATCTTAGTGCTAAGATGCAAATGTGTGCAAAGAAATTTAAAGCTGTTCCTACTCCACAACTGAGTTTTGGTTGAAGCTGAATCCCCTAAGGATCAGAGATTTTTATTCTCGTTATAGCTTCTATTTTTGCTTTATTTAGGGCCTATTTCTCAAGGCTGTTGCTTGTCATATCTCTGCTTGCTGCCAGGGTTGCATTGCATAGACAGGGTGTAAGAGTCCTCCACTTTGTGTTGTAAAAATTAGGGATAAAAAAACCGTTAAGATTTCTTAAGGATTTACTTACAAGATTCTGCACAAAAATTTGTCCTTTCCCCCTGGCCAGATGCTGCTATCTGCTCCATTACATGATATTCATAGGAAGGTAATTATGCAGACCTCTATGGGATCCACTGGACTGAGAGGTGAGAAATTAGTGTTGGCAACTTTTTTCTTCCTTCTCTTGAGAAGGTAAGCTCATCAGTGCTTTTACAGCTGTTGCCGGATTTAATTCCAGCTATTAGAAATAGATTTTTCTTATTCAAGTATTTTTTGAGAAGGAATCCATGTTTCTGGAGTCATTTTGACCAAGCTGATGGGATTTCAGCACTAATAAAGAAATAGCTCTCACTGTCAAAGCCCTTGAGAAGGTAGATAAAGGGGAAGTCTTTGTCAGCATGTCCCATCATGCTGCCTCTGGCTTTGCTGGCATCTGGGTTTGGGTTATTCAAGGAGCGTGGATAAGGGTTCCTGCGTGACAGCTACAGGGTTTGAGAACCTTTTCTTTACGGGTCTTTAGAGGTTTCTCAGTCAGCAGCTCCTGTGCTCTACTCCCATTTGTGGAAGAGGTGTTAATACCAGTGGGGACGGGAGAAAAGCTGATCTTTAGGTGGCTGATTGGGCTTTGCTTAGCTTTGTTTATTTTAATCTACCTGCAAAGAACTTTATTTGTTCTCCTGGATATCCAGGCAACGGATGGAAGGAAAGAATTGCACTAGGCTTTGGAGATTCTCTGTAAGTTTTCTGGGAGAGGAGGAGGGCAAGAAGTCTTTGAAAGATCAGTCTTTCTGTGTTATTAATAGCTTTTAATAGCTCATTATAGCCTCCAGACATGCTCCCCCCCAAAAGAAACCAAGCCCAGAACCCAAAAACCCCCACCCAAAACCCAAGAAACCCAAACAAACTTGGAGAATTGTTAGTGGTTTTTGCAGGTGTCCTTTCAAGGACAAACAAACAAAATATTCCTCATTTACTTGGGGCTAAGAACAATTCAACCACCAGGGCTCCCAGGCAGCACTGATGCACTGGTAGTGGATTGCTACGTGAAAAATCTCAAATAAACTGAATTTTTCTTTCTTTCTCAGCATCCCATTCAAGGAAGTATGCTGTCATTTATGAGTAGGAAAGTTGGAGTAACATATAAGCAACTGCATGACACAGTACTTAAGCGTGATGATCACTTATGAAGGTAGATTTGTTCCCTAGCTAGGCCAGCTTTCTTTCAGAAAACAGTTGTTGATAAATCATGTGATTGCGTGCAATTAATTACCTACCTTTCCCATTTTCACCAGAAGTTTTATGTAAAATACTTCTGGGGATCTTGCTTCTCTGTGACTATAAATTAACTTGGATTGTTGTTGTAGGTCCCACAGCATTCTCAAATCCGAAAGGAAACTTTGTTTATAGGAGTTAGGACTTCATGTCGCTTCTTTTGATACTGTTTTAAATGGAAAAATGTATAGAAAACTCTCACCTTATTTAAATAAATGTGAATGCACCATATTGAGTTCTGGGCTTTTAACAAGCTTTATATATTGCTTTACTTAATAGATCCAAAACCTTTACTTATATTAAAATATAAAACTCTTCCACCCCCCTTCTCTCACCAAACAATTTTAGTAACTCCCTTTCATGGCAGACATAACTTCTCACTCTGCTGTCCCTCCCCCTCCCAGTGACTTGGAGCACAGAAGCATATGATCCCATAAAGGTCCAGTGGGCACAGGCTGGAGGAGAATATAAAAATAAAAAAGTCCTTTTTGTGTAAATGAAGAGGCATAATAAAGCAGAGTAACTTTACCCAAGTGTTTACTCTGAAATAGTTCCTCCTTGAGGAACTATTACGTGTAGCAGAGCACAACATCAGGGTACAGCTACTGTACTGGCCAGACTTCTCATGCAAGATTATGTAAAAGAGTAATTGTCAGAAATTGTAGTCAGAATCCTCTCTCTCTAAGGTATGAAATACTGTCCTGACACAATGGTTAATGCCTAATATGTGCTGGATATCTATCTAAGATGTGTCCCTGAAACCACAAGAGGTAAGCTAAAAACAGTAGGGGAAGAACATAAATAGAAAAGCAAACGCACTCTCTTCTGCTGCTTCTCATGTCTTTCTCCTTTTAGGGTGCTGCTGGAGCATTGTTTTTGTATTTCCTTGCAAGTCCCAAAAGTCACATATTCTTATAGGAAACTTCTTGAATGATCACAAGTCTTCTAATATGCTACAGAGGTAGAAATGGACAGATTCTTCTTGGGAAGAAAACTTGTACTTTCTACCAGTCAAAAGAACACTCCATAGGTCGAACTGGACTCTGGGTTTCAGCCTTCACGTGGGGCAGCTCTTGATTAATGTAGTAGTCTGTTTGGGATTGTTAATGGCCATCAATGCAATGTTTCTTCCCAAATTATATCATCTCCTCAGCCAGATCCCAGGTTCCAGTCCACGTTTTCCGAGGCAGTGGAGCTTGAGCTGTCATGAAGTGTCTGTATTTTCTCGCTGTTGAATAATAGTTTCATGCTTTCCAAGCAGAACAGTAATTAATGAGAATTTTATTATAAGTGTTAATGGAGTGAACTTTTCTTTGTGCAACTCTCTGAAGTCTGTGTTTGACCTACTCAAACCACAAACACAGAGATAGTCTAAGTGGCATAGAAAATGCTTCCTTTAAAGCTTACTGTACAATATTTCAAATATAGTCCAGAAGTCTGAATCTTTGCACCTTTAAAACTCCCTTCCGACACTTCACTGAAAAATGTTTTCCATTGTGAAAATTTAAAGGGTGGCCTGAAGTCCTTCCAGAGTTAGTTCTAAAGGAAAGCACTATGCAATTTGTGCATGCAGAATAAGATGGAAGAGGAAGGGGAGCTCGTTACCTTTTTACTAGTGAAGCTAGCCAACGATGTGTGCTATATTTTCGCTTGATAAAAAATATTCTAATCTGCAGTTTCAAATGTGCCTTTATCATCTTCTGAATTTTGCCAGCACCCTCCTCTCATGTTTTTTACACTCTTCTCTGTAGATGGGAGTTTTAGGAAGAAAACAGAAAGGATGTAACATAGAAGGTAAAAGTCAAGTTTGGACTGTGATAAGGAATGAGGCAGAGTGCGCATGTTTGTACAAGCTGTAGGAAGTAAGTCTGCTTATAGAAAGACTGAACTGCAAAACAGAAGAGAACGTAATTCCACCTCACACATTTTTGCCTTTAATCATAGTCATGTCCAAATAAGAACAAATTTCTAAAGGAGGTAACCCAAGAAAAGACATTTTCAAGAAATTTGACCCAAGTTCTGAAGTAGAGAAGACCTAAGCTAAACCTTACTCGGTTACCTTGTTGAGTTTTTGCCTAAACTTTAGGCTTGTCCTGCTTTATGTTGACTCAGAACTTCAGAAGTAACCCCTAGAAGAGGAAATCTATTAGATTGAATTTGAACAATATTTTGACTTGACACAGCTTGTGTTTAAATCATATTTAAGATTCTCAGCCTCTCTTTGGAGATCCTTCTTATCTCTAGAATATCCTTCAGTTGTAAACTGAACTGAGCTCAAAACAGCAAGGTTTTAGGGGCTGTTCATAAAAGGGTTTAATGCAGGTATTTCAACAAGTATATTGCCTTATTGCCATCCTATATGCATAACTCAAATCAACTGAAATGTGAGTGTTGATATTTCCTCTTCAGCTGTATTATTTCTGTTATTGGTATTTACATTATTTGTCTGTATAAAAATTCTGAGCTGCAGATTTTACTGGCAGAAGATTCTTAGAAAACAATTCATCACAATTATCTGCAGAAGATGATTATATGACTAAAGTATAATCGGGCTATTGGAGATGTGAATTTAAACCTTATTCCTTCCTCAAGCATTTTTGACACGGTTCAAGGGCTTTGACCTTTCTTTTTGCCTTTGTGTAAACAAACAAAGAAAAAAACCCAATCCCACAACATTTCTTTTTTTGTGAGGAGTCTGTGAGGACCTCAGCTACTGTGGAAATCCTGGGAAAATATGTATGCATTTACCAATGAAATTTTAAGGTTGCAAATTCACAGCAGAAGTACTTCTGCATTTTTCTAGCAAAGAGGCTAACAGGTTTGTCAGAACATATCTGAATTGAATACTAATAAGCAACCCAGAAACTAAATAATTTTATGCTACATTTTGTCTATTATTGTTGAAGAGTGTTAAGGTTAGACTTGTAAATAACAGTTTACTAGGTGTTCTGCAACAGTAAACAAGGAGGAGAGGGCAGAAGGGGGGCAAAAGGGGAGCTAAATTCAATGAATAAATGACTTGTGCATTACTCAGTTCTACAAAATGGCATCATATCATAACCCTGTTGAGTTACCTCTTGGCAATTCATACTGGAGGCAGGGGGTGCTGCCTCAGAGAGAATTGATGCAATTTGTGCAGTGTCATCCCCAGTACATATATTACTACAGGAATATCTCCATCATGACCTCGAAGTTCCTCCTGTCTGTTCCATATCTGTATGTCTCCTTACCACTGCCTAATTAAGTGATATGATTTTATGAAACACAGATGTCCATTAGGGACCAGACTGAAATTATCAGAGTTGCTTTATTTGCAACCTACTTTCAATCCAGGTATCTAGAATTGGGAAGCTGGCAATTGTGTTAACCCTTATTTTACTAAACCCTTGATAATTTATCTTTAAATTGGGCATCCTTCCCTCCCTCTCTCCACCCACTCTGTAAGCCCCCATAAAGTTTCTATTTGTCTGTAGAGACTTTGGAGACAAGTAACAGCTCTTAGTTTACTGGGACCACTTTAGCATCACAGCAAATCCTAATGAAAATTAATTGGTAGTGCTGCAAGCTTTCTCTTTCAGGCTATTGCAATTTGGATATTTTTGCAGAATGCAGCAGCCCATAGTTTATCCATTATTTAGCACCTTCTAGTACTTGAAGCTGCCATCAGGCATTTGCCCTCCAGGTGTCCCATCAGGTGTTCTTATAGCAGACTAACAAAGAAAGCCTAATTTAATTAACCAAACTGGATGCCAGTTTGCACAGCATCGCAGTCTTCCCTCTAATATATCTGGCTAAGATGGAATTCAGCAGCTAACAGGAGTAGTTAAGCATCTACCATTAAGGGTGAAGAGAAATTCCTTCATAATTTTAATTAGCTTTGCATTTCTGAAATACTTAGGGATCACTTAAAATCCACAGATGCTTCTGAAAGAGGCATGGTTCACTGCACAGACAGTCATAATATTGCCTGGTTTGGGCACAGCTGAAGAGATATGCAGCTGACGTAGCTTTGGAAGGTCACAGTTGCTGTATTTACTGGAGCTTATTATTAGCTGGAAACTATTTTTGCTATCAAGTGCACTTGTCAAAAACAGGCTTGTTGTCAGAGGGCAGTAAAGAAGTGATATTCCCTGAGAAGCTGTTCTTCTTATGACCGTTCAATAGCATCCCTAAATGAAGATTTAATGTATTTTGAATGGAAAAGAGAATCCATGTTCCATCCATTTTGAGTCAGGGAAAAACAAAAGCATAAGTGGCACTCAGCCCTCTCTCCCTGGATACATTTCTGTAGAGCAGCAGGACTTTGGCAGCAGAGCTGTCTTCATAAAGCAAATGATTTTCATAAACTACAGGAGGGCTGGTGGGGTTATTTATTTTTTTTCTTTCTCCTTTTGGAAGCAGAAATAACCCAAAGAGTGTATTCTGGGAGGTACTCACTTTAGCGATTCCTGAAATTCTCTCCTTTACTTTCCAGCTTTAATTTTATTATCTAAGTATAATTTTCCTTCCTTTCCATGTGTTGTGCATCTGCTCTACAGGCTTCAACCAGGAGAATAACCATATGGGGACATGAAAATCTCCACTGCATTGATGCCAGAAGACAAGTTTATGTTCATTCCAAATGGCATCAAAGACTGCTTGTCTATTTTCCTTTTACGTCCCTTCCAGTGACTTAAATCTAAAACACACAAGGAACGAGAAGACGTGTCTGATTACAAACTGAAAAATTCTCATAGTGCTGGAACTTGTATGATCAATGAATTTTACTCTAAAGCTCTTACAGCATTGAGCATTTTCTGCTTCTCTCTTTGTAAGGTAGCAATTACTGCACAAGGACCAGCTCTCCTTCTGACTGATCTCAGTACTTTCCTTCATTTCTTGTCATGACGAATTCCTTCCTCCAGCCTGCATAGAGGCAATATTCTCTCTAGTAGTGAAAATCATTCAGCTAAAATTTCTCCAGTGTCTGGTGCTCTCATTAGGTAAATGCCTCACCTGCTGCACTGTCTTTATCATTCCAGTGATGATTGGAACTGATACAAAAATACTGTGCAGGCGTTGCAAAAAATGACAATCAACATCAACACAGCTTGATCCAGGCTGATGCTGAGTTGCTGGCTTGACCTGGGAAGGTGTAGTTACGTCATGTTTGTTGTGCACGATTGCTTGTCATAAAATGAAACGTTAAAGAAAATGATTGTGCCATCACGGACAGAATGGCATTTAGAAAAAGTAATAATAATCAAAAGTCCTGGCTGGACTTGAGTAAAAGTAGCCAAGTGCTGATTGCTTTCTAAAGGACTCAGACTGTGTGATATATACTTGTTTTTATAAATAGCTATTTGAAAGCACATGTGAACTTGTGGCAGACATGGGCTTGACCTAAAAGTCTGGCCTGAAAGAAGTTTGGTACGTGGAATTCATTTTCACACAGCAAAATCCATTTTACTCGCAATGAAATGAAATAACTGTTGCAAGAGAGATGCAAGCAATACCCACCACGCTTGCTTTCTGACACAAGGCCAGGAGCACTGCTCGGTCTAGCGTGGCTGAAAACCTCATGGCCATACCAACTCCACGACATAGTGGCGGCTCCCATACCAGCTTGGACTGCTGAGGCTTTGTGCTGATGTTGCTCTCTGAATGATGACGGCTTTGAGAGACGTCTGCAAATAGAAACTTAGTGCTAGAAATGAATTGAGATCAGGCTGGAATTGTCACTCAGTGACTTCTGTCACTTATTAGCTCCCTAAGGCTGAGCTTCCTTGTAGTAATTTTCCAAAGCTTGATCTGTCCTGCTCACCAGGTGTGCAGAACTTCTTTGACTCTTTACAGAGGAAGAGTCACTGTTCCTAGGTCAATTTAAGGAGTTGATTGCTTTCCCATTGCTTTGCAAGTTCGTTCCTCTTGCTCCCACTGGTTTTACCCTTCTGCAGTTACATCTCCAGCTCCCACTCACTCGCGTATTTCCCAGTGTCATTGTTTATTTACCTGGTGGGAGACACAGTTAGTCCTTATGGTCCAATGACACTGCATAGATTTTGATGATACTCAAACACTTGCTCTGAAAATAAATGCTCTTCTCTCCTCAGGCATTTGCAGCTCCTCTGCAGCCCAAATGCATCTCAGAAGGTGCAGGAGGCAGCAAAAGGAACAAACGGCTGCCCTCAGTGTCACATTGCCCCTTGCTGTGTGACGGCGTTACCCTCTGCGAGGGGCAGCAGCCAGCACGCCTTCTCAGGGAGTGACAGGCACGTCTCCCTGGCTGTGGTACACTATGCACGCAGGGTATTAATGCAGCTACAAATTAGTTTCTGCCGTTCTAATATTAGGCAGGCGGCAATGTGTAAAGCGCACAATTTATCCATCCTTAGAAATGCATCTAACGCTAACCTCTTTCTATGGAAAAGCCTGTCATTTCAGCCTTTGCTCCTCTATGATACGGCTCAGTCCAGAACTGGGAATGTGTGGTGCTTGTGAATCCTAAACAATAAGACCAAGACTTGGTGTAGCCTCCTTGTTGATGTGGTCCCTGCAGCAGGGAGCTTGCTGTGCTGGTTAGTGCTAGTGAGAGAATGGGTGTCCTCTTAGTTTTGTGTATCCCTTTCCTTCTACTCTTGTAAATCCCCTGGTGCACTGCAGCTGAGGCTGGCGAGTGAGTTGTTGAAGTACGGTTATTAATTAAGGGTGAGGTAGCCATTCCAGATCAGATATGCACAGCTCTCCATAATCCTTAACATTTGTTGTGTTCTCTATTAGCTTTCACAATGACACTTGGCATTTCCTTAATTGTCAAAGATGGTTTAAATTGATCTTTCTAATCTGATTTTCTCTCTTGTAACATCCGCCACTTCATGTCAGACTTCAAACATTCCTGTTCTGGCTCAACCTCAGTATCCTTACACTGTTTGATATGTTTTCTCTGGGAAACATCTGCCAGATTCCAAATAATTTCCTGTTATTTCTAAATGCCAAGGTTAATACTGGATGTGGCTGTTTTTAGTACTGGTCTCATAATTGTGGCCGTCCCTTAGAGGCTTCTTTTTTTTCTTCCACTAACCCTTGGTTATTTACACTAATGAAAATACATCTCATTCTTATGGTGTTGAATTAAAAGTGCAAATATCATCTCTGATTCTTTTAGGCATTGTCTGTCTATTTTCCTGTTCAATAAGGACTGATTCCCTAGCTCCCTCTTCCCTTTCATCTTGAATGCTACTTTTCTCATTACCATTATCAGAACTTTAATTACAAAATACCACTTGTTATGACAGTGAGTGGCAGAACCTGGCCTTAAAGTAATATTTTTTGTCTTTTATCTTGTTTTATCTTGTGTGTGTGTGTATATATATATATATATATGTAACACTCTACTTATGATTGGCTTCAGAAGTATTACATTCAAAGGAAATTCACACTGAATTATAGTTTGATGAGTATTCCATATTTCAGTTATTAGAGTTTAAGCAGAATATACTTGGGGACTGCATTCATCAAATAGGCCGTGCATACCTGTGCTGGAGACAACAGGGAAAGAACAATCAGCAGTATTAATTTGTTACTCAAAGCTGACAAAAATATCTTTAATATTCTTCCTTTTATGTACATTTCCTCCTGGTTATCTTGACTGCAGAAAATAGTTTGTAGTACAGAGGAATTTCATAAGCTCATTTTCACAGGTTTCAAAAGATTAGTGATAAGATGACACAAGCTGTGGAAAAAATTGCTAATCATGTGAAATTATAACTTATATGTTGCTGAATATCATCTTGTTTTGAATTAAGTAAGTTTCACATTCCAACATGGAATCTAGTTGAAAATGTATACTTAAATTGCATTTTAAATTCTGATTTTAAATCAGGCAAGAAATAAAGAAAAAAAGATATCCATCGTGTTTTGTTCTGCTGGGTAGTTTTGGTAGCCAGTGGCTGACAACTTAAGCATTTTTAGGTGCCAGCTTCTTTGATGAAGTACTAATTGAATCATAGGCTTGGGTAAGCACATACAATTTTCTGTGTATGTGCAACACTTAAAACTGTGCAAAATTGTATACAAATAAGCATTCTTATTTGTAGCTGCTCCACCCGCCCCCCTCAACCAACATAATCTTTTCTCCCTTTTCAGTTGCATCCTTTTTCACTTTTCAGTTGATCTTCATATGCTAGCAGCCAAAATGACAGCTAAGCTGGAACTTCTGTTGTCTGCTGTACTGCTTGCGCTCTGCACGATGTAGCCATTGAGGGAAGAATAGCATGTCATATACTGATGTCAAATGAAATTCCTCTAAAATTGGTGAGAACTTTAGCCTTTGGAAAGACTAATTCATACTTTTAAGAGAGTTGAAATGTGAGTGTATATGAGACTTTCTACATAGCTGCTTAAGAGGTACAAGCAATAACAACTTCATTGCTCATGATTTCTACAGCTTTATAAAGAATATTTAAATCAAGCCACCGGTTGTGCTGGAATGCATTTATATCTAAGTAACAGCTGTTGTTTTACATTAACCCCTGCTTCCAATCAACATATTTTAAAACTACTGTATGACAAAAGCGTAGATTTAGTGGGAGTATCCTCAAATCAATAGCAAACACCAAAGTAGTCCACTTCATTTGAAGATTTCCTTTCTTGAAAACAGACACACAGGGAAAGAAATTTAAAATCTCTGTATTAATGTAAATTCTACGCATTTGTTTTCTTGCAAATTATTTGCTAGTGCTGTTTTCCCATGTGCACGTACCTCCTGTAAATAACTTTAAAATACCATTTCTAATAGAATTTCTGTAAATTTTATTTGCATTGATTTTTAAATGGGAGCTTCATTATAGGTGGTTGACAGATGTTAGTACATGATATTTTGCTGGGCTTATGTTTAAGCTTGATATTTG
Organism: Chionis minor; assembly: GCA_013398295.1. Classification (NCBI taxonomy): domain Eukaryota; kingdom Metazoa; phylum Chordata; class Aves; order Charadriiformes; family Chionidae; genus Chionis; species Chionis minor. Next base: position 348,520 of record VZSF01000744.1, on the reverse strand, counting down.
TCCCATCTTCCTTGAAGGTTCCTCCTTTTTTTTGTTTTCATTTTTTTCAGAGAAACAAAATGAAAGGACTTGGCAGGGCAATTCAGCCTGACACTCTGAGCCATTGCGTGAGTCATTAGAAGAGACTGGAATATATGCTCATTCTTGCCAGCAATTCAGCCTTTCTACAGGATTCATGTTTAGAAATAATAGACAACCTTTCCATTGCAATCCCTCCTTCATGCCTGACTTCAGCATTAGTGCCAGAATGATGGACTTTCCCACCATAAATACAGCAGCAAGCGCCAATTATTTTGAACGTTTGTAACAAGATATTCTTTAATCTGTTCTGCTGTCTGCTCAGTGATTAATTAATTATTTTAATGGAGGAAAAAATACATGCTGTTTCACAGGGGGAGCACAGTGAAGCAAATGGCTGAGAGAACTGGGGTGGTTCAGCCTGGAGAGGAGAAGGCTCCAGGGGGACCTTACAGCAGCCTTCCAGAATCTGAAGGGGGCCTACAAGAAGGCTGGAGAGGGACTTTTTAGAAGGGCATGTGGTGATAGGACAAGCAGTAATGGCTTCAAACTGGAAGGGGTTAGATTTAGATAGATCTCAGGAAGAAATTTTTCACTCTGAGTGTGGTGAGACATTGGACCAGGTTGCCCAGGGAAGTTGTGGGTGCCCCATCCCTGGAAGTGTTCAAGGCCAGGTTGGATGAGGCTTTGAGCAACCAGGCCTAGTGGGGAGTTGGAACTAGATGATCTTTAAGGTCCCTTCCAACCTAAACCATTCTATGATTCTATAACTAACAGTGTGGTAAGTTTATTCATGCTATTTGTTACTGAGTTCCCCATGGACAGGACAGCTGAGAAACAATACTTGAGCAACAATTATCCAGATATTTTTCTAATGCAGATTCCATTTCTGCTCAGCTCTGCCTTCCGTTGCTGTTATGCATTATACAAATCTTTCTGCGGTTAGCCCTGGTTTGTAGTTTGAAAGATGTAATAAGGAATTTGGTTTTATGATTTCTCCATCTGCTTGAAATAGAATTGAAACCGTTGTGAGCTAGCCTTAAACTTCAGCTTTCCAAAAACTCAAGCCAGGGCTCTCTAATCTTCAGAAAATCCTCTTTACTTTTAAACAGAATCCCAAGTGTCTTTCTCCCACTGCTATATCTTTAGCCATTGCAGTGAAACAAAAATATATAAGGGATCTAAAACCAAACAAAAAATAACAACACAAAACCCTAAAGTCAAATTGATTTATCTTAGCATTGTGGAGAATCCATGAGGTGGTAAAAATAGTATCGTGGTCTTTGGAGTATAGAAAAGTGAGGAGTAGTATGGCATTTTCTGTAAAATGTGTTAAAGTTTTTCCTTTACTAAGGTTCTATTTTCAAAAGATATTGAGACTACAGCTTTTAATTAGGTGATGCCCAGAAAGAAGATTTTTTTCTTTTACATTTTAGACAAGCTACTGAAAGTGAATGCACCTCTTCTGCCATCAACACTGTCAAGATAAGTATATATCCTAGGTATGGGTGTTTAAGAGGCTGCCTGGGACTGTTGCTCCACTGAGGCAGGCAGGCTGTGGTCAGTTTTGTTACCTCTTACTGGTATTTATTGAATCACCTTTAATTCAGTCATGTTACTTGGTCTCTGACAAATACAATGGTTATTTTTATCTAGTTCTGGAAGCATAGTTTCTAGAGCAGCTTTTTGTGTGACGTCACCTCTCAGCAGCATGATCACCCGCGGACAGCCTGCAGTCTGTATGTGGGGAGTCTGGGTCTGAGAGTCTGACAGACTCACGATCCCCAGAGGACACTTGAGCTGCCTCTGAGCCCGCATTTGGAAGTTCATTGGCTGCATGAGCCATCAGCCTGGTCTCAAAAACAGCTATGTGCTGGTACCCAGCCATCTGGGTAGACATACCTAATGCAATTTGTTTTGAATCACAACCCTGAGATTGTTCTGTGGATCAATTTCTCAAAATATTAGAGGCTGATGTGAATCCAAATAGCTGGATATAAAGGTCTGTGGTATGGATGTTATTGCTGCCAACCATTATAAGCAGTCTGTTTTACTACTTTTTGGGGGGGAACAAAGCCCACATTGACTCAAGACGAGAGGGGTGTTGGCCAGTTCCAATAAATGTTAATAGATTTTTACCATTTGCAGTTTTACTAGAGCAAATTGACCCAACTTTCCTGCCAATTTGTTACCACGCCTTTAGTTGTGAAAAACAGATGAGCAAATATAGCATGCGTGTGAGAGAGTGAGAAGCAGGTTCTACTCCAACATTTTTTCTGGCGTTTTATGCCTTATAACCTTCTCAGTAAGCTGCATGCTTGACTGAAAAGGAAATGGTGTGCTCAGTCAATGTCAGGCCAGTGTCAACGTGATGTTCATGTTAGCGCAGATTTAGACGCAGAAATCAAACATTGGTTTGGAGAAGCAGACATTATCGCTTAGAGGTACTGTCAACCATGGGAAGTTACGCAGCTTGTCATTAGTTGAATGGCAGTAGATATCTACACCCGTGAGCTGTAAGACAGCCAAGATCTGCTAGATGTACTAATATACCATCTTTGTTTCCGTAATTTAACTGAGAAACAGGAGAAAGAGAGAATGTAAAGTAGGGTGAAATACTTCCTCCTTCACTTTCAGAAAGAAATGATGTGCTAGGAAAGTCTAGCTATATTTATATCTAGCTAGTGAGATAACCCCCTTTCTTTTCCTACTGAAACAGGTGTAAAAAAGACGGAGGTTCTGATAATATACTACTTGACTGACTTTTTTTCCCTTTACAATTAAGTGTCAGGAAAAGCAGCTGGTGTTAAAGATGTGCAGTAATGAGATCAGACTAAGAGACTAGATCTGACTAAAGCTCTGTCTAACCACTATTCTTCCATCAGTTACAGGAAATAGTGAACGACCAGTGAAAGGTGTAACAAGCTAAACACATGGAAATGTTTCTGCTCTACACCTTCTCAGTTTCTGCTGATCTGAGGGTAAAGAGCTGAGGTTGCATCAATCCAGCATCTGTTTCTCACCTTCTGAAGTTTGCTTTTACTTCTGATTCGAACAGGTCTTTCACCTCTTGCTAGGGATTACTTTTCTTCCTCAGAAATTTTTTAGTTTTCTTCCAATATCGAAATAGCTGCTACCTCATGGAAGGTGCTTTTGTGATTTTGTAATATTTCTTTTTTATCCATTTAGCTCAAAGCCTAATTTTGCTTAGTCTACCATTCCTGCATTAGTGTTTGTTGCTGAAATACACCAGTATTATGTAGGGTATTGGCAATTATGTTACTTTCTGCTGGTCAAGCTCCTTTACCACATTTTCCAGTTTGCTAAACACTGATTTCCATCCACATGTATGTATCAAATCTTGTTTCTATAAAAACACAGTTAAAAACATTTCATTTAAAAATTTGATATTTCATTCTTCGATGAAGTTTCTTTGTTGTAGGAGAAAAAAACCAATAATTATTCATGTTGAATAGGATTTACTTCTCAAACAGTATTCTTCGAATCAGTCCTTGCTGCACACTGGTAAATTTTTTTAAGGCCAGAAGAAATCATTATTGACATTTAGTGTTAACTCTTGTGTAGTACAGGCCACATCATTCCAGTGAGTAGCTCCTTCAGCAAGACCTCTGACATATCTCTCAGAAGAGCACCTCATTTTAATTAGGTGCTAAGAATAAAGCTATCAAAATGATCAAAAAAAAGTCCCACCCTGGCCATTCATTTGGCAACTTATCGTCCAAATTCATGTCATTAGTCCCAGTAACTATTTCACAATGAAGTCAGTGACAAAATTTTAGATAAAATAAATAGCCAATATTGTTTTCAAGTCAAGTTTAGAGGAAATAAGAGACTTACTTGTCCATTCGATGTGGCAGTGTGTAGTCTGGAATGATTAATATTCTCACTTTAATTTGTGGCAATAGTTTCCTACCATTGTAGCTTTTAATCATACAGCATTATGCTGTTCAAATGTGCCATGTGTGCATATGGGGCTTTTGCTGAGGTTTTTGCCTTGTTGCAAATTTGCCTTCCAAAATTGCTGTCAAAAATCTGATGTAGAAATAAACCCAAAAGATGCAAAATTGAATTTTAAAAGTGATCATTTAACATATTCTTTAGAATACCTCAATAGAGGTGTATGTAAAACAATAATGCCTGTGTATTAGCCTGTGTATTAGCATGTAATGCAATCAGGAGAGGATTTGAAGAGTGAAATAGTTGTGGTTGAGGAACTGATGTTCAAATTGTGCTTATTTCTTCTATATTTACCTCGGACTGGCTCTATTCTGTTCCCCACACAACAATTAGAGACCAAATAGAGCACATATTCCAGTTTTGTTTCTCCTGAAAGAATTTCAGTTTTCGTATGCTGATACCAGCCTGCAAATAGGGGTAATTGGTGAACTATTGAAAACTAGATTCCAGAACCAAAATAAAAACAGATACAGTCAATTTCTGCATTCCTTTTACTGGATTTTCTGTAAGAGATAACATAGCTGCTGGGTTTAACTTGTTCTCCTGTCAACCTTGTTATTACAGTAGCTGGTTGCTTGCAGCTGAGAATTACTTTGAAGTCTTCAAGTTGTTCACATGGGCCTAAACAGTAATGGTGCCATTTGAATTTCCTGGGTTGTTTCAGCTGGATATTTGACAATCCAGTGTAAGCCGGCGTGTATTTTCAGTATTGCTCATCAACAAAGTCTTTGAAATGAGAAACTGGTGGGCAGTTTTCCTGATGATTCATGAAGCTGATGATTCTATCACTCTTCCTTCTTGACAACAATAAACCAGTGTGACTTAGCAGAAGCAGAAGTTAGCCTTTTTAGACAGTCTCCCCAGCAAAGGCTGGAGTCTGAACCGTGGCATTAGCATTGCAGAATGACAACTTCTCACCATCACCCCACCTGAGACTTCTTGCCCATTCACTGCAGATACAAAACAAATGGTCACAGGCATAACATTATGATTTGCAGTTGGGGTGGGCAAAAGTCTTCTGTAAATAATAAATCTTTAGTCCTCCCAAAGCTGTTCAATCATTTATGTTTAATATAGCAGCAGCATCAACTGTGGAAAAGAAAATGTCATGGTGACATGTCCAGTAGGTAGGGGACTAGAAACCCCATTTAAATTCTCCATGCAGTCTAGCAGACATGTGGGTCAGTTTTTCCAGCTGCCAGGCTAGCAGGTGCGCAGAGAAAGCTCTGACAATTTGCTGTGGACTCTCTCTTATTTGCTATGAAGGAGCATTCCCAGGAGCAAGGATGGGAACTGAGATATGTCTGGCTCCGAGGAAGGTGCCCTAAAGATGATGTTAGAGCTTTCTTGCTCTCTTGCACTATTTATGTCTTTTAGAAAAAGTAGAATGACTCCAGAAGGATAGGGTAGATTGGTACATTTTAGGATGTTCAAAATCACCTCGAAAGACTATGTAAATATTCCTGAATGCCTCTCAGAATACCTGCCAACCTCGAACTGTTAGCCGGAAGGGAGAGGCAGTCTCAGACTGTAGGTGTGATCTGAGCCTAAAGTGCATTTGCACTTGAATTCCTTAACTAACAGCTGAGCTTCCTTTCACAAGAAATTTTGCATGTTTTTCCCCTCAATCAAGAGTATCTGCTGTCTGTTATTTTAAGGGACTCTTGCTAATGTTGGGTTTTTTTGGTACCCTAGAGTGAAAACTGTTCCTACTTTTGAAGGACTATCCCAGATTTCATTTATTTCCATCATGAATAAAGCTGAATCAGTGAATCAGAGCTCCACAGAATACTCTCAGTGTAGGTCAATCTTGTTTTCAGTGTAGAAACCATTTTAAACCTCAGTTTTAAGAAAAACTAATCACAAAACCCTTTATGGTTTAAGAAGACAGTGTAAAGGCTCTGTCTGAAGTGTAATTCAGTGAAACAACTTCATGTTTCAGACTTGAACTATTAAAAATTAATATTCTTTAAACATCTGTTCCTGCATTTGTAGCCCAATAAGAAAATATTATGCAAAGAAAAAGTAGTCTTGAACAATTTTATTTATGTCTATATAAAGAAGCTATGCTTCCCACATAGTATTATGTTTTATTAGGAAAGTTTAGGTCATAATATACATGCTTGCTAGCCACTGTCCTTTGGAAGACCTCAATGTTTATGTGTGCAGACCTTCCTAAATCAGTGTGGAAATTATCAACCAACCAAGCACAGCAGAAATTATAAGTGGTTACAGTCTTCTGTTGTGCTGAGAAGATTGTAGAACAGAGGGCTTTGGAACCAATCGGTGGTGATGGAGAAGGGGTTGATATGTCTCTGATGTTCTCCTCAACATCTCTTTGAGACGCAGTATCTTTGTGTGTTTCAGAAGAATATTCTCAGAAGTGAAGGTGCTCTTAGACAAAGAACAGGATGAAAAATTATCCTACTGCAGTGAGACAACTGCTTGGAAGATGAGGAACCTGTCCAGAATTAAAGAACTGAGTGAAGCTAAGAGAAGTATTATGACTACTCCCTTTCTTAGAGGTATTTATATGTGATGAGAGTTAGTCTGTCTTTGTTGAAGATTGTTTTATTTCCCAAGTGGTCTTGTTTGTTTGAGATGCTTTTTCAAAATTGTGTTTTTAAAACATTAGTCTGGGAGAACTACCCTGTAGACAAACTCTTAAGACTACCTTGAAGAAGCGTAGCTAGGACTACTCATGTAATCATCCTTCCATATATAACAGTAATTTTTGGTCTGAGTACTTGCTGTATGGTATACAGCATCAAGGAATAATTAAAAAAAAAAAAAAGTCTTTGACTCTTATCATTGTTTATGTTTTCTGGTTCATTTAACTGTCTCCTACATAGATTGTGACTGTGCAATGACTTTGAGGGTAATGTTCCATAAGATAATCTGGGTTGGAAGGGACCTCTGGAGCACCCCTTTGCCATAGTTTTGCCTTGGAGTTGGGGGGAGTTTCTTGTTCAGCCAAGGCAAATTTCTATCACACCTGTATGACTTTCTGCATGTTTAAATGGATTATTCTTGTCTTTGAGAATGCTGTCGCAACCACTCTCCCAAAATAGTTCTTTGCATTCTGAGTACAGAAATGATTTTACCTGGATCAGTGAACATAGCGATAATAGTCATAAAGATTACTCCAGTTTTTGCAGAAGAGGTTTCTTAAATACTCAGAGTGGTCTGTCAGATGCAACAAAGCATGCAAATGAACTGGGTAATAAAAATAATTCTAACATAATTTTATGAACACAACCCTTGAAACTCTTTGTCATCACTGAGAAGTGAAGATACAGAAAATTACAAGGCACAATTGTTTACTGCTACAGAAATAACACAAACATGCTAAACCATCACCCAAAATCATTCCCATAGATCAGTTGATTGTGTTAATAACTAGGCTCTTCTGTTTTCCAAGGAATAAAACATTTCAGTACAGCAAAAGTTTCATTTATTGCCAGTAATGTATTATTTCCTCTTCTGACCACATAAATAGTTAAAGGCATTATGGAGAAAGGGCAAATTATTTTCTGTAGTCCTGGATGCCTCAATTAAAAAAAAAAAAATAAAAAAAATTACAGCGTTGATACACACAGCTTCAATGAAACAAACAGTTGTCATCATCATTGCTTTCAATAAAAAAGTAAAAATCTGCTTTAGTCAAGGTGTTTAAACTTGGAGATGTATTTTTGAGTAGAGATGATAGTGTTAACAGCAGAGATATTACTGTATCAACAAATAGTTTAAAACTGAAATGAATATACACCTCCAGCTAATTGCCCATTTCATAAGCTGTGTAATGCACCAAAGAACCCTACAGTTAGTTTTTATTTTTCCTTGAAAATTGTGTAACAAAACTTCAGTATTTTACTCATTTGCTGAGAGTTATGGAAGGTCTTTCATACTCTAAAGTCTGAATAATGAAAACCTTGAACGGTATGCCCGCAATGATGATTTTCACAATCTTCAGTTGCATGAATCCTAGAATACTCTCAATTTTATTAGAAGAACATTAAAGAAAGCTTTTGTACATTAGTAAGGTGTATTTTTAAAGTTCTTTAAGATTTACAGAGATCTTAAGATGATATAATTTCAGTGGCTATTACTTGCGTTTCTTTCTTTGCACTATGTTTTATGCTTTAAAATACATTTCCAAAATTAAAACATACTTATTTAGTATCTGCTAAACTTTATAGTTTAATGCATTTTCACTGAAGATTAAATTATGGTAAAGATACGATGACACTTTTTTATTACAAATGTAACCCTGATTTAAGAACTATGATGGCAATATAAATACATAAATAAATAAGTACACTTTTTGCTAGGACATTTCACAATGTCATGAAGATGAACAATCACTGTGATCCTATTCAACCATATCCTTAAAAAAGATGATTTATCAGAAAATTGTAAGCATTGTTGAAAGATTGAAAGTTCACTGAAAGATGTGCATGGTTTCTTTGTATGAAAGGTATTATCTGTTGAGAGATTAATATATCTTTTGTTTGCACAAACTTCAGGTGTTTTAAGAAATAGCCTATTTTTCTATTATTCAGTCTTAGTGCTCCACATTTCTTAATGTTTGCGGAAGGAAAAATTTAAATGTTTTTCTTCCTAGGGTAAACAGCCTTGGACAGGTGGCAACATTTTGGAATGCTAATTCTTTTTGTGCTAAAATCTAAAGTTAATGTCAACTGCCCTTGTAGAAATTGTAATTTGCTGATTTAAAAGTAACTGGAAAACAAAACCTAGGTTGTGTTTCTATATTTTAAAGCTAATCATATAAGGACAGTTTTAAACAATTAATTTAAGTTTGTGATAATTTTTTGCTCTGAGGCCAGTAGAAATAGAAGAAAAATATGTTTTACACTGGGGGCTTCCCCTCCTCTTCCCTCCCCAAATGCATCTGTCTTAATATTGCTCTTATTTTAACTGATACCACCTTTACCTCTTTCCAAGAAAGATGATCACTCTGTCTCAGGCATTCCTGATAGAATTGCTCTATGGTCATAAAGGCACTTCCATTTGAAATTCAGGGTACTTTGTTTGCCTCATAAAAGCCACATATAAAGCCTTAATTTTTACATTTTCTGTCCCTAATCCTTCTGTGATCCTAAGCTCCCCTGGCAGCACGAAGACTGACTGAACTATGCCCAGGGGCAACATTGCAGCTATCTTGAGCAATACATCTCAATGGCCAGTGCTTTTAGATTATTGCCTAAAGTAACCTGGTGGTTAGTTTGGTCGTCCTCTGACCTTGCAGATGGCAATAAGGTAGTGTTACATAGGCATATTAAACTGAGGATTTGACATTTTATATCTAATAATCATAAGCTGTGAGATATTTTAGAGACCATACTCTCCCCAAACAGCATTTGTCACTGTTAGTTTCAGCTGTCAAGTAGATAGAAATAAAATTGAGTGGGACAAATCCTCTCTCATCAGAGAAATGGGGAAGGTAGAAAGTATTTCTCATTTTTTTCCATTGTCACCATGCTGTTTGGGGAAGGACGCCTTAGTCCTTATGGATTCTCCAATTATTGGAAGAGCTCTAAACCTCATCCAGAGGGAGTTCCATGTGATGCTGAGTAAACAAAGTTGGCTGCAGCAGCTGTGGTTTGCAATACTGTATAACTATGGGACAGGTCCAGTGACATAAGGTTGTCCTCCACAACACTGAAGTCTATAAAGCTTAGCTACTACCTCCAACAGAGATGGTGCTGGACCTAAACATATATATGGACATCCTACACAGAAATGTTTGCCTGCTCTGTTCACTAGAGTCTATCAGGAGTGCCTTAGTAATAACCTTGTTTGAAAAATATGAATTAAAGGGCCTCTGTCACTACAAAATGTGAAACAGCATTCAGTCTGCTTATACTCCTAGCAAAAAAGATTAAATATTGTTAAGTTTTTATTTAAAGATATAAAAAGTTGTGAGGTGGGGGAATCCACTCAGACTTGCAAAGCATTAAGAAAAAAATTCACATTAACAGCTGATATTATTCCCTTTCCTGTTAGCTTAGACTGTTTCTAGAGATGTTGTTTTTCTCTTTGCTTTTAGAAAATCTTGTCTGACAGTCTTTTAGAGGGTACTGAGGATGATAACTATTGGAGGAAGACTGAAGAAACCAGGGACTAGGGATTTGAGTTATTGTGGTTGCTTTTGTGGAAGGCAAAGCAACACACACACAGAGGGAGAGAGGAAACACAACAACACCCCAACAACAAAGACTGAAAATGTAGTTTCTGTTTCTGACTTTTGCTGCAAATCTTACAGTTAAAGACAGGCCCAGCACCTGGTCTCCTTGGCCGCTGTGAAACCTGTCAAATATCAACATGCTTATGACTGTGCTTTTAGCTGCCTTTCTATCATGAGAGGAGCTCACAGCAGTGTCACAAAAATAAATAAGACAAGCAACTGTAGTATGCTAAACGGCAGGACAGGAGAGCCAAAAGAGAGAGAGGGAGGAAAATGCAAGTAAATTGAAAGGGTAGTGAAGAGTCCATGTCTAGGTGGTTCATAGGACTTACATACCCAAAGGAGGCAGAAGTCTCAGTGATGCTATGTGGGTTGTCTTTTTCAGCCTATAGTCATAACGTCTCTCATCACAGAGGTGATAAAGAAGGATCCTGGTCCTGGGAGACCGTGGATCTGGCCATCTCTAGAGTAAGGCTCGCTCAGTCTAGCCTACCCACCACCCCAAAACTTTGGACTAAAAAAAGAAGTCTAGAATTAGTAGAGTAGCTCTTCTTTTCATCAATTTATTTACCAGAGTGAGATAAGCTCTAGCATGTCAATTTTAGTTCATTAATTCCCATTTCTATACTTTTCATATTCACCAGTTATGAACATAAGGTAGTTCCATATGATTTGAGTGGGCCTTTTGAGTTGTACTAAATTTCTTCTCTACCATGATCTTTTGATGATATTTCTAAACAATTTAATATAACAAGTGAAGCTGCACTTTTGTTATTTGGACAATGTACTGTCCAGCCTTTGTCTTAGGGAGCTTCATTCTATCACTTAACAATAGAGATAATTTGCATTAATATGGTACTTTCATTTTGAGTATCTCAATACAACTAAAAAAACATTAATTAAACCATTAGCATCTCAACACCCTTCTATGAGCAAGTTAGTGCTGTTTCTTTCTCTTTCTTTCTCTTCTCTTTATGTGAAAAAACCCAATACTCAAGGAGATGATATAACTTTCCCGAGATCATTCAAGATGTTGGTGGTAGAGCCTGGAGCTCTTGGCTCATCTCCTTATAATCCAAGCAATAAATTAATCTCCTTTAGGGTACTGTAACTAAAAGACAAACATTTGTAGGCAATGCGAGTAAGACTTAATGAATTTTAATTAAAAAACCCCACAACCTTCCATTTTATTTTCTCCTGAGCTCAGAAGCGTAACTGTATAATCTTTCATGAGTGGGCCCTTGGTACCTCCCTTTAAAAGCCTATCTCCTTTTAAAATGACATAATCTTCTTTCATGGTTGCAATTTTAAGTAAACAAATCTGAAGTAAGGGCAATATAACCAGTTGCTCAGCATTTCTGTTGAAATCTGCACTGCTGTTATACTATCTGCCATCTGAATCTATTAGCATTTTACATGCCAGTGTGATTGAACACCAAAAGGAAAATTTCTATGCAGTGAGTACTTATATTTTTATAATCATAAAGACTTGCCACACCAACATTTTCCTTATTATTCCCCCAACAGCTAACTAAAAGATGGTTGAGGATCCATGGTAGTGATCATGGAAATACTGCTTTTAATTATACATCTTCTTCGATGTTAAAACGTTAAGTCTATGGATTAGATTTTTTTAAATACAGAGCTGGATTTTGTTCCTTAGTCATATGGGATGGGCTGGTTAAAAAGGAAACAAATAAGGAAGAAAAATCCTCTCAATCACGTTGAAATTTTTTGTTGAACAGCTACACACTGAAGAGCAACAAATGAGTTTACTAAAATTGATGGTAGGTATTTCAGCTAAAAAATCTGACCAAACAAAAACCAGGACACCCTTAACAACAGAAAAATCTCACAGACAACTAAGTTAACCTGCAGTCATTCAAGAGATCTTCTCTCTTTCTGCTCCCTCCCCCTGAATGTAACATTTGTTATGGCTAATGATGTCCTGGATTCTACCTTCTAGCTGATTATGATCATTTATCTTCACAGATGGATTTTGCTGAAAATGTGTTTGTTGCTGTGCTGCAGTTTCTGCTGCCTCCTGTCTCTTGCACATCTTGGAGAGTGTCACTAGAGGTGCTGCAAACCCTGCTTGGTGCAACATCTTCCCTGAGTCAGTGTGACTTCCCCGGTAGAGTCAGGCTGATGAGATGCCTAAAAGGCAGAGATATAGACACAACCAGGCAGTGTGGTGGATGGGGAGACACAAGATGCTGATCAAGAACTGTTTTGTGAAAAAAGCTGCTTTTCTTTCCCCCTTTCTTCCCTGAGTAGAGTATGTGAAGAGTGCAGAAGCATGTACTGATTCACTGGGATTTATGTAACTGGATCAGGACATAATGTCTACGTTTGTATTAACAGTGGGGGGATCATAATATGCTGTATTACTTTCTAGAATTATTTGATTATGTAATTTCATTGAATGGATTAAGAAACAAAAAGCACTTTGTTAGGTGCTTACTTAGTGTGTAAGTTATTATGAGAGCAGACATCTGACTGCAGCACTGTGCTGAAGGCATTTTTATACCAAAGTTCTTGCCTAGTAGCACTATAGGGATGTCAGAGGCACTCTGTTACTTTACACTGGCATGCTAGTAAGGAAAAAAATTCTGGTCAGTCTGATCGGATCTTGGGCATATAGGGAAATCTTGGGCCAAGATGGAGGGAATTGCTGTATATCAAGGACTTTTTTTTTTTTTAAAGAAGAAATCATGTTTCTTTTGTGGATAATTACCTGTTACCATCATTTCTGTGTTTCACAGACTTCTATAAGTATTTCTGGAAAACTATTGTTCCCATTTCACAAACTGAGATACTGAGAGGAGATAAAGGCTTCCTTCTAAGTCAAGAGTGTAGACTTCTCAGTTCAATACCCCCTCCCCATTCACCTGCTGTCACTTAAGGTGGTGGGAAAAACAGGCACCTCTATAAACTTCCCACAGCATTTAAATGTCTTTGCAGGTATTTCCAGAACTGCAGAGGTTTTGATTTTGGCATGTTCCTCTGCCAACCTTGCTTTCAGACACTGCCAACCAGGATGGATGTCCTGGGATTCTTCCTGGTGTTAGTGATATAAATAAAAAACCGCTTTTTTGCTCTCCCCATAGTTCCATACATAGAAAATTCATCAAGGATTTGGGGGTGCTTCCTCTGCTGTGTAAAATGAATCAAAGATCGTTCAGAGGTAAGGAATCGGATCCACTGTGTCTTTCACCTGCCTTGCAACCGATGTATATGTCCCTGTAAACATGCTTCAGTTACAACCAGCTCATGCCAGAATTTTGAAATGATGCCATTTCCATTTCCTATGTAAGTAGCAGCAAGAGATGTGGGAGGTAACTGCGTCATTCCTACCTTTCCTCAGAAGTGACACAGCACCCTCCCACTTCCTCTCTTTCTCATCAGTAGCCTACATTGTCATTCCCTAACAAGGGACAGGATATTGCATATCTGTAGTGTAAAGTCACAACTTTCTCTCCTCCTGCAATGGGTTGATGTTAGTGTGTGTTGACATTTCTAATGAAACAACTGATTTTGGTGATGCAGCAGTAGTATGTTGGTTTTGAAGTCCTCCTTGGAAAAAATTACGTGGCTTCGTATAGATATGTGTATGGTTTTGTATAGATGTTTTAGATCAGAGCTGGATTCCTTGCCTTTTCAATGACAGTATTCTCATAATGAGACTGAAGATCTTGAGGCTGTCTGAATTTCGTAATGTGAAGTTTTCTGGGGACATTTTTCTTTTTAATTCTGTTTTTTTCTGTACCTGTGTTACGTACTGGATACATGCAGCTATATACACTCAGCAGTGTTAGCTCACTAATGTAAACCTGACTTCCACTTTGTGGCTTTCCTTTCCATGCTGACATTGCTGTTTCTGGCACTATGTGGTCATGTGTATGTATATTTATATACAAAGAACATATGTGAAAATAAATACTCGATGACTTCCTGAAGGAACACTGTAGTAGGGGATGAACCACAGGTTGCAGAGAGTCCTCCATTCTTTATGAAACTCTAATAATTATTAGGGTAAAAAATGAGTTGAAACTATGGTAAAATATTTGATGGAATTTTTGCGGCTTCTTTTCACAGAGGTGCAGCACCAATGGAAATTTCTAGCTGGATCTGCCACCATGTAACCTTTTTTTATTTTTTTTTATCTTTGAACTGATTTTCTTCACTCTTGGTTCATTCTCTAAATTTTACTGGAGTTTGAAACCAAACCAAGTCTCAGACTGTAGGCTTTATTTTAACTTACTGTACATGGAAGGTAAAGTAATTCAAAGTTGGGCAAAAATCTACACTCTACTGCTATAACCAAAGCCTTTACTGGAGACATAGAATAGCTTGCAAAATGAATACTGCCACTTTTTATCAATACTGCTCCAGGAAAATGGATTCCATGGACACGTCTGTCCCAACCACTAGGTTATCTATTCATTATGTCTTATGTATTTATGGAATAAGAGTCGTTTAAGACATAAGGGCAAAGTTAAGGTGAAACTTTCAGCCATTACTGCTTTTCCTGTCTTGTGCAATTACTTAATTTCAAAACCGTATCTGTTCCTCAACACTCTGCTTCATATTTTGCTTTCTTGTAATGGCTTGACTGGTGATCAGAGCACAACAGAAAGAATTTCTCTATTTGCCTTTGTAATCCAGGTGTAATTCTGTGGAATTCAGGTGTTACTTTCTACAATCTGCTGGTTTTATGATTTAAAACGAGTGTCAGAGTTTTTTTTCTCTCTTAGAAAACAGATTTAGAAATTAAGAAAGTTCTTCCAATCACTCTGAACTTACTGAATTCCTTCTATCTCCATGAAGTGTACATTAATTTTAATTTATGTTTGGGGTCTGTATAAGAAGTATACCCTCCCTATAGGTGACTTAACACTTGTATTTCTTGCTCAATGGCAATATTTTTGTCTCTATGTTAGATAGGCTGTCAATCCAGTTATCTAGGTTAAGACGACTCCTTCCTATTTCAATCTTAAAGCTGAAAAAGAAGGATTAGTGGAAAATGTCACTGTGATACATAATATCCCTAGAATTCAATTATTTCATTTTAATCAAGTGCCACATTATTGATAACACAGAATCACAATGTTAGCTGTTCTTCAAAGATATGACTGTGCAGCAGTGGAAAGGGACTCAAAACTCTGGGTCTCTGTGCTGCAGTGTTTTAAGAACTGTTGTACTTCTTTTTTTGTTTTCCTTTCTCACTCCTCAAAATTTCTGATTCTTAAGTACCCTTTTGAAATAATATGAGTCGGCAAGAAGTAATCGGTAATTCCATACATATCCTCCAGTTTAAATAAATGTCAATGCAAATGTAGAAAACTAGATTGCACTGGAGCAGTTAAAGAGGAGGAGGTTGGTGTGCTTTGTTTTCTTTATACCAAGAATTTCATCTATATTACAGGAAGAGGAATGTCATTTGACAATTTAATATGTAGAACTGTTTCAATTTTGATAATTTAAAAGCAAAATTGCAGAATAACATTTGCTAATAGATAATTTGGACAGTGTTTTATTTTGCATTGTAGTATGGGTTTTGTAGAAATTTCAAAATTGAGATCTGAGATGCATTACATATCCCATTCTGCAGAAAGGCATCTCAGAACATTTATTTTTAGTATGCAGTAGCTTCTGAGACTTCAGGGTTATTACTATGGTAGTATAGTTTATCAAAGGGAATATTAAAAGTAGAGGAAAGGAGAGCAATCACTCTGCTGTAGGAACAGGAAATCATACGGTTCCATTTAGAGAAGCATGTTAAACGTTGACATTCTAGCAATAAGGGAGCTTAACAGTCATCGTAGTGAGTCAGTGCTTAGTAAATCGAAACTAGAAATACAGCTAAAATACTATGACCTACATTTCTAGTGACTGGTGACTTGGAGCCCTGAGCCTTTGCGTATTCAAGGTGAGGCACAACGAAGGGGACTAGGTCTTTAAAAACAAGATCTCTGGAACACTGCCAAAACTGAGATACTGAAAATCAACTCTCACTTTTGAAGTAGTGTATCACAGTCTCACATGTGATTAAAAAATAGTGAGGAAATTGTATCATTAGAATGCACACACTGCTACTTTTACTGAACTCTTTAACCTCATACAGTTAATTCATTTGTGTGGCAGTCTTACAATGTTGATGAAAGAAATGTTAAAATAGTTTTTGATCAATATCCATTGAGCTATATGAATTTACATCAGTTGGGGATTTGGCCCTCAATCGCCATGAAACCTTTGAATAATCACTGTAATGTATTATCTGCCTGTAACTTGTGCATGTATATCATATATGTATTTATATATACAAGTCTGTGTGCACTTCATAATCATCTTGTTAACAGGCTTACAAACCAGTCAGGGGTCTTTCAAAGCAGGGGTTGAGTTCCAACCCATGCAATGAATCAGCAGTGAACCTAATTACCACCTGAGACAGGCCGTCCCTACACATGAAGACATTGCTGCTGGAGGATAAGTAAAAAAAGACTCCGTTTTGTTCTAACACGCACTCAAAATGTGTGCCCATGGACATAAAATGTAATGCCATACAGGCACATTCTGTGTGTCTCTGTTGAATGCAGTGAAAAATGATGTAAACTTACATATCAGAAAGGAGGAGTAACAGCGAACAGAAGAATACGTTTTAGATCAGTTAGACCTTCAGGCTTGCTCGCGTGACTGGAAGGTTGTAGTAGTCCACTAATATTTAACTGTCCCCATCTTGCCCATATACACACTATTAATCTGGATGTTATCATCTCCTTGGCAAAAACATGACATCTGACTGCATACATGTTCCTTGACCATTTAAAGGGGAGCTTAAGCAATGGCATAGAGCGAAAGAGTGAAAAAGTTAGTTGTCATGTGTCAGTTGACCAGAGAGAAACTTGCTAAAATAATGATTATTCTCTTTGTGTGTGCATGCATTCCCATAACAATGTCTGAGTTGTATGAGTTTTAGACTATCCATCAGTAGTTTAAGGAAATTTCATTTCAGGATTATTGCGCTTATCCCCAAAGTAAGTGTTACAGTCCTCATCATATTCACGTACCTTTTGCATCTGAGCCTGGAGACACCTGTTTATTACGTTTGAGCTTCATGCCCTGTATGATAATGGGAGGATAGGACTTCCATAGCAACCTTAACTCATCCCTGTAATGGCCACATAGAATAACCATGTAATTTTGAGCAGGAATTTCTGTGTTTGGGACCCTATTTTGGATACTTTTTTGATAAAAACCCAAACTGTTTCATTATTTCTCTCTCTTCTACAACATTCAGACAGATCTTTTCTCCTCGCTTCTGAACTGCAGGATGTTTTCTAGGAAAGCAGAAACCAGGCTTATCTCCTGGAGTGACAGTGACCTCAAAATTCTGAGTTCTGGCAGGATGATTGCAGGCATCTTCCCCTTGCTTTGTTTTTCTGTCTGTCCTCTCTCATGTGAATTGCATGGTCATTCATTTAAGAGTTTCTACTGTGTTGTGTGTTGTTCTTTTCTTTTTTCCCTGTTGTGATCACTGATTCTGTGTTTGATGGCTCTGCTTTGTTTCCTTGCATCTCTTGGGAGAGATCCTTCTTGTAGGAGGTCCTGATTAAGGCCCCCTAGCCATCTGGTTGTTTTGATTTCTGATCCTTTTCCCAGTGTACATGTAATGTTCTTTGATGAAATGAGCCTTATGACTGCAGAGCCTAAATATTTGGAAAAGATATGAAATATAAGGATATTTATTGCCATTACTGAAATGAACAGCTTAATTTCTAAATCATCCATGTATAGGAATGAGCAACATGAATTTGTGCAATAGCCATATGATTATGATCAGTGCATACTGATTATGTTTTATTATTTCTGATTTTAAATTCAATTTAACTTCCTTTTTCCCATATGGTTTCTGCTGATGAAATCACAAAAAAATAGAAATAACATTGCTTTCTGTGCATTTTTCTACCTTGACATGTTTAGATTTCTTTTAAAATTAACTTTGGTTCTCAATTTTCACACTTTATAACAGTGGATAATTCTATGTTCCCTGGAGGCTTGGGGGTTTGTCTTTGATTGTTGGTTTGTGTTTGTTTTTTCTTTTTAAATTGTTACTGGTTTTGACTCTGACTTAACTTTATTTTAAGATATTTTTGTTTGGTTTCAGGTTTTTTTTAGTTTTTTTTTCCTCTGTTCCTTAAAAATGCCTGGACATTAGTTTGCTCAGCAGCAGCCAATTAAGAGATCAAGCATATGTTAAAATGATATGGTGAAGTCAGGCAACCTGAGAAAAGGTAAAATATGTATTTATCTTTTACTTTAAATCTTGACTTTAAATAACTAACACCTTAACTTGTCTTCCTCTGTAGGTTAGTGAGTAACAAATAATGCTAACTCATGATGCTTAGAAAAAATATTCTATATCTTCTAAAAGCAGGTTTTATGCCAACTACTCGTTACATATTGTTTACTGTTTATCTTGATTATTTTTATATAACTGAGCTAGAAGTGAAAGGTTGAGTATTCATACCTCTGGGCTATTTAGGACTTCTTGCTTAAATATTTAGTTTAAATGAAAGTTGAATTGAAAAAGGAAGAAAGAAAGAGAGAAAGAAAGAAAGAAAGGAAGAAGGAACAAAAGAAAAAAGAAACAAAATGTCCTGGTTTGAGGTAAAACAGGACCAATTTTATTCAGTAACTCTCCTTTCTAACTAGGCCTCTTCTAACTGCTGAAACCAAACCACAGCAGGAAGGAAGGAAGGAAAGAAGGAAGGAAGGAAGAAAGGAAGGGAAGATGTTTTATCTGCTTCTTGAAGGAAATTTAGGATAAAAGGTGGTAGAAGTTGTTGAAGAATGCATTTAGTGTTGCAGTGAATTCCTGAAAGCTATTAACCCAACCACAAAGTAGATACATTTCCCTTTTCAACTTCTTTATATACTAGTTATCTGAAATGTACCATGCAGTGTCCATGTTATATTTTAAGTCAGCTTCAAGTTACTCTCCTTCAGTTGCTTGGGCACTTGTCAAAAACATTTATCTGCTTTTTTTCCTCAAGATATCCAGTCTCTGTGGGAGTAAGGTATCCTCCAGCACATTGACATGTCCCAAGGCTGTTTATGATCATGAAAGATGTGCTGAGTCATTTTCTTTCTTTTCTTGTTGGGTGGAGCTGAAAGAGCCTGATATAGGTTTCCAGCTACCCTAAAATTGCTACTGCTATACTCTTGCAGTGTAGGTGTGACTCTACCTCTAGCTAAATCCAAAAATGAGTGCCTGAGAGAGAAGTGCTCTGGTAGAAAGGGAGAGCAAGAGTTAGACTTTTCTACTCAGTGCTGTCATTTGTTCACAATTTCACCTTGAGCAAGTCATTGAAGCTGCCCTCTGCTTCATGTGACTTATCTGAACAGTTGGTCAGATCCTCAGTAGGTTTAAATCTTGCTTATCTCCCTGTGCTGTCTCTCTGGTCACAAAAAAACCCAACAAACAACAATGGGAGTCTTAATCTCTTTTCCTTAGTTTCTTTTTCTTGAAGCAAAAGGCAGAATAGATTGTCTTTTGTCTCACCTTACCCATAGTATGCTAGAACAAAGCTGAACCACAGAGGGAAATGAATTGGAGCTCTTGCTTGTTTCTGACACTTAAAGCAAAGAGTTCCTACTCAGAACTGATCAGACTCCCTGGGGATGAACAACTATTTGTTATGGCAATTCCCAGCTTTAGCCTGTTGTTAGTCCTTCTATTTGTTTACATGCTCTTAAACAAAAGTATTGTTGATAGAGGATTCGAGAACTGAGGAAACTGTAGTCTTTTGCTACTAGGTTATCAGTATAAATTTGGCTGATTAAGTAATCCACCAGGAGCTGACAATAACTAACAACAGTGTGGAAGGGAAGCTACATTAAGAATTTTCTATGACCTTTGGCATGATTACCATAATTGCCCTTTAACAAGAACCTGTTACAGGTACAAAATCTCTTGGGTGCAGGATCTCCTCTGAGCAAGGATTACTGAGTATTTGAAGACCATATTGCTGCAGCCATGGAACAGAGGATGCTGCTTCAGTGGTTGGAATTTCACTGCCACCTCATTGACATAAAAGTAACATGGTGCTTACCTGCCAAAAGGTATTTGAAACTGGAATTAATCTAATGTCTCTCAACTGTGCACTGGCTCTACTTTATTACGAAATTGAAACACTTTTTTTTTTTCCTTAATTTTTGAGAACAAACGTAAATACATACTGCTTTCTATTATGACCAGAATTAATAATGGATTTTAGTTGAATGCTCTGTCATAGGACTTAGGCCATAAGACACACTTTTCTGACATACTGGGATGTCATGCTTGGATGGCAAAAGTGACAGAACAATTGAAAGAAAGAAAAGAATGCTTGTCAGACTTCTCCAAAGTAATTTCTTTTTGGGTAAAATAGGTGTACCATATCTATTTTCACATACTTTTCCTCCAGAACACCTATGGAAGTCACCCAGGGAGGGAAGAGTCTTCCACTCTTATTATAGCAAGTTAAAGTTCTTGCATTTGTCACCGGTCTTATTTGAGCATGAAAAGCGTTTTCTATTGAAGAACCACATTGTAAATCCAGGTAACAGTGTTTTGTAGACATCTGAAAACTAGACTAATATTTGGAAATGGTCAAAAGATGGACACTCTGTGTGTGTCAACTTATAGGAGTGGAAATGACCTCCTTTTCCTCTTGAATCTAGACAGGCTGTAGGGAATATTACATTACGTTGCTTCCCTTACTGGCAACAAAATTCTTTCAGCAAGAAGCAAATTCAGGAGGTGCTCCAGAAAATGTAGGTGCCCCATTTGAAATTATTAGGTATTTGAAGGAGTTGTCTGTTGGTTCTCTATTTAGATTATTTTTCTCCAATCACAGTAACAGAGAAACCCAATGCTAATAAAACCCATGAAAAACTGCTGATTCTTAGCCTCTCATGGAGCATAGCTGTAATTATTCAAGGACATGCATTAAAAAATGGAGAAATGTGGAATCAGCAGACTCTGACTTTTTTGGCCCTGTTCATCTAGATTGTCCTATTCTCTGCACTGAAGCCTACAATCTTTAACAGTGCATCTCAGTAAAACACCTAATACCTATTCTTTAAATGTATTTATTGTCTCTACTGCATTATGATTGTCAGGCCAATTTAAAAAGAAATTTGACGGAATTACAGATTCTTCAATTACCTCCAGAGTTTTTTTATCTGATTAGCCTTCTTGAGGAATACAGTATGCCAAATAGATTGCACAGGGAGTTTTAAAAACCCATTTACCCCTTAGCGCCTTCATAGCATTATAAAAATAATAATATAAAAGTTTCACTTACTTGCATTTCATCCCCTTCAAGTATGCTTCACAAGCTTTCCTAAATTTGTTCTGGTTGCTATTACATTGATTTCTGCATTGCCCTCTGACTCCTTCCAGCATCCAAGTGATGCAGCTGGTTGCCTTTTGATTACAACAGTGACTTCTATTTCTCTTCTTTTTTTTTTTGTCTTGGACCTAAGGTTTCAAACTTGTTGATTGCTGTATAATGGCTTGCGTTGCACCCAGCAGTAATTGCTTTAACAATAATTGCCTCCTATGGAAATCTCATTCCTTTTAATATGATTAGAGCTATACCAGTTTACAGTATTTCCTAAAGTCTGGTAAGAGTGATATTGTTGGGGACAAATAGTTTGAGGTTGAGAGTTAGGATGCAAGAAGTAGAAAGAGTTGGAGAAGTAATTCCATCAATTACTTTCATGACCTAAATCTTTAACTGAAATCTGTGGGAAAATGTGATTGTTGTCTTCCTATCTGTTTGGAACTGTTGCGACTGTGTTAAATTTCATGTCCACCTATTATTTAAGGAATGTCTTTGTTCCTCTGTTGCAGAAGTTAAAGAAACAACCAGGTATATTCTCAGGGAAGAATTTGTTTCCTGAAATATATCTTTGGTGTAATTGTTTGCTAAGTCAAAGTGACATCAGTGCAGTTAGAGTGCAATGAGACTTCAAACTGACCTTGAAAATGGGAATTTACTTGCAGTTATCTGAGACAGCAGAGGAGCCTTTTTGCCTTTAAACATGATAATAAACAGAAAAACCCCATCACAAATTAACATGTTGACACTTGACATCAGAGGAAGATGGTCTTATCAAAGATGAAATGGTTAACCTGGGTTTCTAAAATGGGAACTGAAACACAGACAACAAATCAGTCCATTTTCATAGTTGTCCACTATGCTACTCATGAAAAGGATTGATTTACATAAATATTTGTTATACCCTTCTATAATTAGATGTTCATTTAACCCTGTTCGCGGAATGTGAGTGGAAAGTAAAAACGGAATGCTATCCACAGAATAAGAAAAAGTGGATGATGTTATAGATTGCAATTGTTTGGTTTTATGAGTTCCAATAATCTTTCCATCCATCCCTGCTTACTGGGAAAGCTATTCTACAAACAATCCAGTCAAGTATAGCAAAGATTAAACGTGTCATTAGCCTGTTCAGATTCTTCTAGAGAATTGGCTCTACAGAATAGTCTCATAGAGCTTTTTTTCTTCCACATGCCCATAAAATGTGAAGTTGGAGGTCTAGATCCCTGGGTTGATCACTGCCTGCTGATTTCTTATTCCAGCTTGCAGGTGGCTAATCCTCTTCCTCTGCTCAAATTGGTTTCAAACCCAGAAAGTCTCTGGTTTACCATCTTACTTCTAGACTCACTGTACCCACCCTAGAGTTGTTCCCTATTCTGATGGTAGCATACCCATAACGATTCCTCTGCCTCTTACTGGAGTTTGTTACAACTACCTAGTCAAATCCTACCCAAGTCTAGATTCCACCCTGACTATCCATTTCATAATACCTCTCTTTTTCCCTACAAGCCCTTTGGCAAGGTATAATAAGGTTCCCTGTATTTTTAAAGTCTGTGGCCTGATAGGATCCCATCTGGCTAAGCCCTCTAGCTCCTTCTGCAGTAAAAACCTCTGTGTGGTGATGCACAGCAAGACTGGATTTTCAGTTTCGGTCTAGTAGATTAGCAAGTAATATTTATACCACAGTTACCCTAGTAGTTTTACAAGCTGTTTCAACATCGGCTTTGGAGACGCTGCAGTTCTGCAAATACTGCCATTGTCTCATGGAAGATACTAGGGGGCTAGACTCTGTGCTGGCATCATGGAAGCGTGCTCATTTACCTTGGCTGAACATCTAGCCCATGGATGAAATTCTGGCAAATGTTAACTACAATTTAGTTAACTACAACAGAGAAATGGATTTTCTTTATAAAAGAAATCCTGTCTGCTTGGTAGGAAATTCCAACGTGGCCATACTCTGAATTCATTAGTTTCTATTTAAATCTGAAGTCAGTTCTGAAGATGTCAGTAAAATTGCCCTGGATTAACTTCAGTGTTACGCTGATGAGTATACAGCCTGCCATCTCTCGTGGTAATATGTCGGGTCTGTCACCAGTCGTGCATTTTCAGCTGATGGGATTGCCCTTTTCCCAGCTGTTTCCCTGACAGGTGGATTCTGTAGTTACTTTGAAGTACCCCAAATCCCAGTGGATAGAATAATCAGTCTGATCATTGCAACAAGCTTTCCATTGACTGCTGGACCAGCCTGTGTTTAAGCTGCTATCCATCTCCTAGGCCTTTCTTGCTGCCAGTATGTCAGCTGACATTATCCCTCCTCCTCAACTGAACTAATCTGGACAATGCTGGACTCCTGCCAGCTCAGCACTTCATCATTAACTCTCCTCCTAGAATCTCATTTTTTGTGGATATCCATTTTATTCTGCTCCAGCCACTTTCATTTAAAACTCTTCAATCTTCTAAGCAATAACCTTTTTAATCTATGTGCTATAATGTTTTCTTAAGAATTTATGATTTTTTCCATTCCTCTCTCCCTTCCGAGTTGTGAATTGCCATATTAGCCTGCTTATAGAAATAGTTTGCAAATACTTGCTGGAAGGTCCTTATCTTGGCCCCCTTCCTTTTCTAAGGAGAAAAAAAAAAAAGACTCAACCTTTAATGAACTTGCTGCTAAAGTAGATTAGCCATTTTCTGTGGCAAGATTGATGATGCTATCAACGTTATTAAGTCACTAGGTATGAATTCCTCATTGTGTAAACCCAAAGTAATAAGCACTATTAAAGCTCCAGGCAATCCATCTCAGTGTTGCCTTTGCAGTGTTCTTTCCTACATGAAAAATAAATAATAATAAAAAAAGGAAGAGGTAGGAGAGAGGCTGCTAGTTTCAAAATGTGAGGCTGCCGACTTAATTTTGACCAGGTTTGGTTGTTTGGCTTGGTTTGGAGAATCTAGAATTGCAAATTGCCCTGGGTTGTAGCTGTGTTTCAGAATTTTTGAAACACTGTTGTGTTATGAGTTATTGTGTTTTTCTGCATTCCTCCCTGGTTGTGAGTGTTTTTTAGCTGAAAGAGGATTCTGGAAGCAGACTGCAAGGAAAAGACAGCCAAAATGACTTGACTTTCAAGGAATAATTCATGGGAAGGGTCAAAGTACTTGGGAGGATTGTTTAATCTTTTGTTGGTATTATGGGTACCAACAGCTCAATCTTCAGTTCTCTGTGATGGATGGTGTGTCCATCACACCAGCAACAGTGACCCCCATTCTAAACTCAGACACCTATTTATTTTCTTATTAAATTAATGCAAAGTTCCATACTAACAGTGATTCCTTCAATAGTATCAAGGACTTTTGAGGGTGATATTTTGAGTCCCTCCCTCTCCTGTCTGGATGATAAAAGATTTAATGTTTTCAGGGCCCCGAGTAACCTCGGCAAAAGCAGAAAGGTGGAAATAAATATGAAGTGAGGAGGTTTGTGGGCCACAAATATAAAGAAGTTGAAAGTATTTTTATTTTTTTGTTGATTGGTTTATTTAATTTCTCAGTTTTTGTTGGATATGTTCAAGTGCTGTTTTGATTATTTGAAATAGATGAGATGCAGTTGAGTTTTACAGGGCACATAATGTAAATTGGTGTTCCACTTCCTTGGAATTGAGTGGATTTATTTTCTTTCTAGGAGAGGGTATTAAGTCAGATTTCTAAAATGTCTTACTCCTTTAAGAGAATACTTCTTAGTGAAATATTGAAGATCAAGAAGCACTTGCTCCCCTGTGATATTGAAGATATCTAAGACATCTTTTTTATTAGAAAAAAAACGTGATATATATGTGACCAAATAATGCCAGCCATAATGCAGTTGCACAGAGATGCAAGAGGTGAGAAAATTCCTTTCCTGAACGTCCAGTGTTCCCACACTGGAGAGCAGTGTTACTGTGTCTGTCTATGCTTTGTACTTCACACTATTGGTTGTGTGCCTCAGAAGGTACACAGGCAACCAGTTGACAAAAAGTCTGAATGTTTCAGAAAGGCTGGAGAGCATCCAAGAGTATCCATGACCCTTTGACTGACCACTAAACAGCTCTGTACAAGGAAGTAAAAAGAGTAGACATTGCATTATTTCAGCAGCCAGTGCAGAGCTGCTTGTGTGTATCAGCATTTATACGATCATCATGACTTCTCCTGGTCTAAACAGAGCTTAGATCTTGGTGAAACACTTGACACTGTTTCTTCCTCATCTGGGGATTTTAATGGATTTTTAATTTTGACTCCTGGTGTGCATTCCTAGTTCAGGAAGATAAGCCTTACTTTTGGAGGCTTTCCTGAATTTTGAATGTGCAATTGTGAACTTCATATTAGCTGTCATGCCATTTAGCTCTGGGCATAAATGAGGGGATTTAGCCAAGTAGTGACCTAATTAATAAGAAAATGGGAGGCTAAATCTTATTTTCTGTTTCTATAGCTGTATCTACAACACTAGATTGCCAACTGATGTGACCTATTTACCAATTAAACCACTATTTTTAGCATGCTTTTCTTCCTTTGCTATAGATAACGAAAGAGTGTAAGAAAAAAGTTTGTTTATTAACATTTGGATCAACTGCATTACTCTGCTCTTCACTGGTAAATGTCGTAATTCTCCATATCAATGTTGTGGTTAGTTAGACTTGCTGATGTGGCAGTTGCTTTGTGCTTTGCTTGTGTTTGATGTTCAGAGCATGCTATAACCAGAGACGTACCGAGTCTGAAGCAGAATTTAAACATGAGCAGTAGTCTGGCACAGCCCTTGACGTGTTTTAAAATCACCTGTAAGAATGAACTAAATGATGATGCATTTGCTGGCAGTTGAGACAACAGATTCTGTATATGACAAAACAGAAGAGATTTCTGCAAAAGTTCTCGTTCAAATTAATTCAGTGTGGTCTATACCAGTCACATAAAAGTAGTTTGCTTTTGCTAAAACCCAAAAGAGTTGTTTTGTCTTCACTAGAAGGCTAACTTCTTTTCTGCTCGATACACTGTATTTTAAAGCCCTGTGTAGGAACCATGAAAGCTGTGATAACCACAGCACTCCTTTGTCAACACCATTGGTTTATCCATCTCCCCTTGATACCGTGCAGAGCATTGCAGAAAGCAATCTCTGAGGGCACTAAAGATTTTCCTGGGATGGCATTTAGTGCACTATACAGGCATTTCTGGAAAAGTGGAGGATATACCATATGGAAATGAAGGTAAGCAAGCATCAGTGAATATAATTTGTTTGGAGGAAAGTCCTATAGCAATGCTTTCCATAGCTTATCATTTTCCAGATTACTCCTAAAGCATAGGGAGGGACAGCCCTGATAGAAACCAACTTTCCTAACCTTCTTTTCCCCCTTATACTAATATATCAAAATATTCTGCAAAATATCAAGTAGGCTCCAGGTTAACCTTATGAATGTACAGCATTTCTTCTTCAGATCACAGCAAACTTGTTATCAACAAGAAGCAGACTAACACAAAGCTTCTGTTAGCCTATAAGCCTGACTTACAGGAACAGAACCATACCTCTGTAAGGACTTAATGACAAGCCATGTAGCCAAAAGCCAAGTCTGAATTAGTAAAAAAACTAAGGTGAAATGTAAAAGTTAGAGCATCATCTGTTCCTCAGAAAACAGCATTAAAAGTGTTACTGAGTTCTGCCAACTTCTATCTGTCAGTTTACGCAGGGTAAAAAATACTGTGGTTTTATGAAATCTTGACATAAGCTGCAAATCAGACCTTTGGCACTAGCGAGCAGTCCTGAAAATCTGTGTGGGAGGAATGCTGCTAGCGCAAAGGAAACATTGAGGGAGCGCATACTGAAAGAAAAAGGGACTCAGCCAAGAAAACCAACACAACAAATAGGGTGCACATGGAGAAAACCATGTGAAACTGTTATAACCAAAGCACTGTTTTAAATCCCAAATATAAGAATGGAGTGTCCAGGGAAACTGAATTCTCTACCATTACTTTAGTCATGGTGTAAAGCAGTAGTGCACAGCTGTTATATGTTCAAACATTTTGCCTCTGAGACAGCATTAGGGCCACAAGGGCCTATTCCACTCCTTGCTTCAACATTAAAATCTGACTAGCAAGGTAGATTTCAGCAGTGAGATATGGTGGAGAACAGAAATCACAAGAACAGAGTAAACTAGCATTTTCTAAGCTTTATTCTTCTGACAGTTGTGGTTATCTGAGCTAGCTTGTGAAGAACCACAATGGTAACTCTGGGTTACTGTGGAAAAAAGAAACAAAGACTCTTAATCTCACTCCTATTGCCAATGGCAATGCATCAGGTTTCTAATAGAATTTGTATTACAGGTGAATATCTTCCAGGACAAAAGCGTAATTTGAAGACAGCAAAACTAGAGAACAGACAAGCTTTGTTTTATGTGAGCGAGCCACAGAATTTGAAGACATGCAAAGATCCATAGCTTTCAAAATCATATGCTCTTTCAGGACTCAGTACTAGACTTCTGTACTGGGTTGATACTTTTGGAGGGAGGGCAATATCCTTTTCATCTTTCTAATTTTCTTTAGCTTTTCTTTACTCCTTTACTCCTTTTCTCCTTTAGCTGCTTTACTATTCTCCCCAGACTTGAGTACAATAAACCCGCCTCAACTGAAAATGCAGCTGTTCTCTTTTGCCTGTAACACTTCATTCCTCTCTTTTCATAACGCTCTTGTTGCTTATCTTTCAGTACCGCATTTCAACTATGGGAAGCATTTGAGAAAGAGAAACTGCATCAAATGCTGGGTTTTTCCACATTATTGTTAATGAATTTTAGCAGTCAGGGCTGCTTTCTAACTGTACAATCTTCAGCTACAAGATTGCTTCTGCAAGATCCCAGAACAGGTTTAATAGAAACCACAAGGAACAGGGGTTGCTTAAGTTCTGTTTCTGTAGCTAGCAAAGCTTTCTTTATCTCTGGGGTAAGCAGAGGTTGACTGTGAACATGCTGGAAGCCCATGGTGTTTCAAACTCTGCTTTTTCCTTCCAGTAACAGTTTCATCTCTACATCAACAAAAATGTTTTGGTCGTGTTCCTCCCCTCCCCCCCCATTCTTTACCCTTGTTTTCACCACTGTTAGTATCTCTGGTGCACTCTCATGTATCTTAAATTCCAGGTGGAGGTAGAATGTGTTTCTTCAAAGAATTACAGCTCCCTATAGCATTTTCTTGGTGGTGCTTCCATGTAAAAACTCCAGCAACTTCTGCTTACATGTTGCAGCTTGGCAACAAGGAGCTGTTTTGGGATTTGCTAGAGAATTGAGCTATAGGCAACCAATTTTCTAGCGTTCCTGTAAGCATTTGTGTTTGGGAGACTTGTCTGGGGCCAGTGAAAAGTGGAAAAGATCATGCTATAATCAGCATAATGTTCTTTTAGGGACTCATCTTAAAAATTCTTAGATATCAGGTTATTTTGCTTTCTTTTAGGATTAGAATACTGTGGCTGGAGGAAATGATATTTTCAAGGACTTGCAGCTCCAGTGGATAGAGATTACTGGTAACTTTTTCAAAACTTAATGAGATTACTGGTAACTTTTTAAAAACTTAATTAGCATAAAGATCTCATGCAACATGATCCATCATACCAGCAGTACTGTTCTTTTCTTCGTTTCTCTGAAGTAGGGTCGGCGAAGAAATTTCTTAGTAATTCCAAAAGGTTTTGCACTTTGCTACTCTATTAGTTCTTTCTAGGCAAAAACACCAAGCAATCAAGAATCAACATAAAGTATCCTCATGCTAATAAGCATGAGTTTCCAGCTATGTTTTTAGGTGTCAGTATGGGCTGCTAGAGAGCCTGACATTGCTAATCACATACTTGCCATGAATCCGACTTTCTGTTTCTTCAGAATCTGATCCACGTGTCCTGTTGTTGTCACCTTAGCTACTAGCTGAACTACTCCTCTTTTGCTTGTTTATTTAGAACATAAAATCCTTATTTACCCCTTCTTCTCACAGCTTTTTTATGAGCTGGCTAAGAGAGTTTTTATTTATTAGTTTTATCCATGATAATATGCCCTATTAAAAAAAATATAAATTACTCTAGTAGGAATATATCCTATCCTGATATTTTGTTTCATAGAGTCATAGAGCAGCCCAGGTTGGAGGGGACCTCAAAAGATCATCTGCTCCTTCCTTTTTAGAAACAAAAGTCACAGTTATAGTTTCTGATGTCTTCTAGGAATGTGAGGAAATTTCTGTATGCATTTTAATCCATCAGTAGTCAATACTTGGTCAGACTAGCCATTTCATTGTTCTCTTTATTGCCTAATAATGACAGTTGGTAGTTGTAAGATGCAGAACCACAGATTAATTCCACTGCAAATGTAACAAAAAGGTCCAAAGAAGCTCAAAAGGCAGGTCATTTATCTAAATGTTAAGAGTACAGGGGAAGGCAAGATAGGATGCATAGCAGAGTATCTAGTTTAAAAGTTGTCAGTCTGGGAATGACAGACTGTATTCTTCCACAGAAGAATTTAAAATCGTGTCTGATTTTTCATAATTAGGACCTAATGTTTTAATAATTGTTTGGTTTTCTCTTTGTTGACAACTGTCCCTCATTCTGATAATAATATCACTGTCTTTGCTGGCTACTGCTTCTGTAAGGATCTTTGCTAATACATTAGGAAACAAAATCTAACAAATATATTACTTTTTCATAGAATGTTCTAGTCAGGCTTTTCTTTTTCCCTTCGCTTTCCATCACTTTTCTCCCATACTTGCTTTTCTGCAGCTAACCTCATCTTGAGAGCTGTGCTATGAAAGTGTTCCCATCAAGGTTCAAAAGAGGGTACTGTCTCAGTTATATATATAATTACATACAGAAGGAACCGCAAACTTACCTTTTGAAAGCTGTGAAATACTGAAATTAAGTATTAATTATTTTTGTAACATTAGTACTGTATAGTCATATTAAAGACTGCATTGTAATAGAGACAATACTTTCTTTACTTTCATGATCATGTACTTTTTTTGTTTTAAATGGTCCCCAC
The DNA here is from genome assembly GCA_013398295.1 of Chionis minor. Taxonomy (NCBI): domain Eukaryota; kingdom Metazoa; phylum Chordata; class Aves; order Charadriiformes; family Chionidae; genus Chionis; species Chionis minor. Next base: position 317,918 of record VZSF01000744.1, on the reverse strand, counting down.
TCATCACAGTGTAAGTGATCTCTAAACAAACAGGGATTCACCATTCCGTCTTACTCTCACTGCTTAATGCTTGGCCAGTGCCCTCGCTATGGTATGTCATTCAGACTGTCCTCTAGAGAAAAGGGCATTCATTTTGGTATGGATCGAGGGCTTCTTAACTATTAATGAACTGACTTTCATATCATGCTGCAAAAAGTGGTTGTGACATTCTTGTATTACAGAGGGAGATACCAAAGTATGGGCAGTTCAGCATTGAAACATTCCACTTTGGGGGAGGGTGGGGTGGGATGTGTTTCCTAATGTTAAATTCATAAGATTCAGTTGATGGTTTGCTTTATTTCCAGATTACTTAATATTATTTCTCACCATCCATTGACTGCTACAGCATTTTTGTGGAGCAGATTCGCAGCTCAAAGGCTTACATGATGATGGATGGACAAACTGTCATCACTGGTGCAGCTGTGATCAATGTGATCCAAGACATTTACCCACCATCTCTTTGGTACCGTGTGGAGAAAGCAGTGGTAGGGTCCAGTTCTCAAATACAGTGCTTAGGCACTCGTTCTGCAGTCTTCCCTCGTTCATCATTCACCTGCAAACTCTATAAAAATTAAGGGTCCTGTGTTCAAATATTTTATTCACTGCAGAGTTCTGCTTATGCCCAGCAGGCCTGGTTCAGGAATATGTTCATGTCAGTAAAGCTGGCTTCCAACTAAGTAAATAACTGGGTTAGATATGAAGGCGTTTTGTATGTCATGTATCTTCTAGAGAAATTAATTTCATTTCCCTCTGCAGCAGTAGGAAACTAAGGGCTTTTGAAGCAGTTTGCCTTCCAAGAAGAGAAAATATGGATAATGTGTTCAACCAATGATAACCAAGAGCTTGGTGTTCACTTTGCTTTTTTCTCTCCATACATTGATTTATTCAGGAAATCTAAGCACACTTTAGCTGTAGCCTCCACTACTACCCTGCATGGATCTGGTTCACATAGAGTGGAAACAGCCGTATAATTGAAGGACATCAACCTGCTGATGACTACTGCTGCCCCACAGCTTGCTTGCTCTCTCTCCCTCTCCCTCTCTCTCTCTCTCTCTGATTATGACCAGAAATTCCAGTCTAAATCTGGAGAATTATAGGAGTGGAGACCAAGAATTTGCCCAACAAGCCTTTAATTTTTAGTCAGATCAGAGCATCCAGAGCAACTTTAACAGAAAATACGTTCTTTATGATGTACACTGGCTGGTTTGCTATTGAATTAACATACCTTTTCTACAGCTTTGGTTTAGGAGGTGCTCTTGATTGAAATTATTAGTGTGACTTTGTTTAGAGCAATCGTAAATGTATGCCTAGCGTACACCTCACAGTTATGTTGATGAAGTCCCAATGGCAGTGTGGAAGTGTTGAATAAATATGTTAAATTTGCTTCCAAGAAAGTGTTAATGTAATTTTTAGTGAAGTAAAGAATGGGTTAATTAGGAAATTGTGCATGAAGATATTTATAATTTTGTTTTGAGGCTATGATCTGTTAAACAGGCAGGAAAGTAACAGTGAAAGGAAGGACCTCTGTCACGACAGATGCAACTCTAAAGGAGATTCAATGCCTTTTGTGGAAATTAGGAAATCATATGTTTGAGGTACTGCTAAACATCAAACTGCAGGTGTTTGTTAATAAAATGCTAACCTTCACAGCAAAGGATTTCACAGTTCTTGTTTCTTGTCTCTCATTTTGGGATCAGATGAAGTGACACATTCTAGTGGTTTCCAGGGAGACAGTGTTTTGCTCATAGAAAGCTTCACATTGTGTTGCTAGCACCAAAGATGCTTTGACTATAAGAGAGAGGAGATAACTTTTTTCCTTAAGTTTTCAGCCTTTACTATCAGTAATGAATTTTTTTGAAAACACCCTCAAGTGTTTTATGATGCTGTTTTCTCATGCAGTTAATTAATAATATTTTCATTTGCAGAGTTCTGTGATCATTTCTCATAAATTTCCATTACCTAGTGCTCTGTTCCAATATTCAGACTAGTGGGGCTTGTCTTAGCACGTAAACTACAGTGGTTTAACTTAAATTGTTTTAAAAATTGTTCTCAGTAGGTGCTTCTATTTATGTATATATGTATTTTTAACCATTCAATTCTGTGTCCAAATGTGTTTCTGTGTCCCAAACTATTTTTAACCATTACAATGCTTTCAACAGAATTTGCATCGTTTTTAAAAAGCAGCAGTTTAAAAGATCTTCACAGATACAGATTGTAAAAAAGATCAGCATTAATCGGTGTCTTGCTTTTTTAACTAGAAATCATGCAGTTCTTACAACTACTGGTTATTGTTCAATTGCTGTGGGGACAGCAAATGTCCTTCGTGGGCAAAAAAATTAAAATAATAATAATAATAAAAAAAAAAGCTAAAGATGGCCCAGCACATAAATTTCAACTGACTTCAATGGGATTTCACACGTCTACCTAGTAAATTACTGTGGATAAATAATGTGTCATGATGAATCACACACTTTATTAACCTATAGTGACTTAGACTCCTCACACTAAAATATTTCACTGCAGTATTTTATTGCCTATTACTGTCACAAAATAAACTACTGACTATGGAATGATATACTAGTTTTGGACAGATTGACGGATCTAGATTAACCGAAAAAGGCATGTCTTCTTAGGGCATTGCAGCATTAAAGCAATTCTGATGTCCCTAACAGACAGCTGCAAATCTTTGCAGGTTTAGGGCATGGAAGAAAGACTGACAGCTGCACAGATGATAGGGAAGGTTTCGGTTTGTTATTAAAGAAGACTTTCAGAAACCTGCTTAGATAGCTGTTTAGCTCAGAAGCTGAGAAAGCTTCAGAAGGCTTTTAAAGATGCCTTCCAGAAATTCAGCTGGAACACTTTGGGGCAATAGCATTTCTTTTACCTTCCGTGTGGCTGGTTAGATGTTTTTTCCTAAACTTTTCTAGTTGTGAGTTGTGGGGGGTGTTTCTGTTTGGTTCTTTTTTTTTTTTTTTTTTTTTTTTTTTTTTTTTTTTCTTTTTTTTTCTTTTCTTTTCCTGGGCTCTGAGGGTGTAGATGGAATAAACCCTTTTATGAGGTACAGAATGGAACTTCTTTGTTCAATCCCTGTTTCAAACTGTCAGATGTCAGTATGAGAGAAAGAGTAGGCTGGTGCCGGGGTTCAGTCTAGAAATTTTAATGACGTTCCGTAATTTGAGTCTCAGTGGTCATGCCTATGTGTGTCTCAGCTATTCTGATTGTATACTGGTGTGTTCTTTGGCATATTCTGTTTATATAGGAGGAAATTCGCTTCTGCAAACACTTAGGGGAAACATCTTAAGTGTCATACTTAAGTACAACTTAAGTTCATACTTTAGTTATGCTAAGTGTTGAGCCTAAGTATCAGGACACTGTAAAGAGCAGAGCCTTCATCCTGATCAATGTAAAAACAGCTGGCTGGGGTAGGACAAAGTGTCTGTCATGCTCAGCATCCTACCTCTGGCATTGGCTAAAGGCAGGAAGGGTCAGAAAAAGAGAACAGCATATATCACACATCTCTCCTGTTCACGGGAAGCTTGGAGAAATACTGAATGAGGCATAGCTTCTGTTGAATGAATTCAATGCCAATGAATTTGCCCGTTCTGGGTAGGCAGATTCCTATAGGTATGGTAGTTTCTGTACAGTCATTTGAAGGTATCCAGACACAGAGTTTGTGAGGGCAGAGCCTTTAGATTGGGCTGCTAAATCAGTCTGTAAATCTTTGAAAGCCTGCTTAGGTATGTGCACATTGCTGTTTCTGTCATAGGGGTCACACAGGGGCAAAAATACTAAGCAAATGATTGGTTTTCAAATTATTATGACTCAAAACAAGTTTTTTGAGAAGGCAATTAGCACTTCTGCTCAGTTCGTGGACCCCTGTTCAATAAACACAACAATGGTTTATTATAAGCGTTGGACCAGTCTCAGTGACTTAATGTATGTTTTCAATTAATTACATTCTGAAGAGTTGCTCAAAATGCCTACAACTCCACTTTTATTTTTGAATTAAATTTAATATATTTTATAAAGCAAAGCACTTTAAATCTAATTCAAATTATTTGGTTTTATCCATTGATATCAGATGGCATTTTAAAGTAAAAGCTAAAATTATAGTTCCCTCCTTAGGTTTTTTTGCCAGAAAAAAAAAAAATTCTTAACCTGCTCTAACAAAAATTTTATATTTCTAGACAATAGAAAATATTTTTATTAAAAATTGGTTTCACCACAAGGTGAATTTTGTAAGATTCACATAATCTTTATTCCTAAAGAAAATTAATTTCACTACTAATCTGGTTTTTCATATTAGCACACAGCGGACTTAAGTAAAACAGCAAATAATAACTTTTTGATTTTTTTACAAAAATACCAGGGCAACTTGCAATTCAAGAGATGCACTGTAAAGTGAACAATGTCAGATAATGTAAGCTGAACCTTTCTGATCTAAAATGAATCATTCATCTCTAGAAAAGGAGCAATCACCTCATTACCAGCAAGACTCATAAACCAGTCTGGAAAAGTTACAGCTTTTCTTCGAGGCAGATCAAGAAATAATCCTTCATCACCAGAGAGGTGATACAAGAATCCAATGGTTACCTTACCATCAAGTTAACTGGGAGCAAATAGGCCATAGATGAGGAAACTTTTTTATTGTGGAGATGAAGATAAAACTGAATTAGCAGGACTAGGCATATATTCCCAGAACTGCTGCTCATGATGATTAAACATGGCTAATCAGGTGCTGACTGCTGAATTTCTGAATTTCCAGCTGTACTGCAGGAACAATGATCATGGAACATCAGGCACTGCCAGGTAATTTCACCAGCACAGACTCTTTTATACAATGCTTACAGGGTTTGAAAAGAAATCAAGACATCTTTACAACACCACACTCAGAAATATGAATAGTATAATGTTATTTTGGACAATGGATTGTGGAATTTATATTCTAGGTTTTCCCAAAAATCGTTGTTAGTGTTTCTTAAAATGTACTGAATCTCATTAGTGGCACAATTTTCATGCTAATGTAACATAAATGCAGTCAGCACAAAACATAGAAGTACAGTAAATGCACACTGCCATAAAGCATTTTGTTAAATTTTTTTCCTGTATTATTAACTGTGAAAAGTTCTGAGCTTGCAATGTTTCCAAATGCCATGCCACATTTAACTCTATTAGCCGCTATTCAGCAAGACACATGCAAATATACTTTACAAAAATGTTCTGTAAACAGCAGGGACTTGTCCAAGTATCTTGAAATATGGCGAATTGCCCATCCTAAAGTTGGAATGCCATCCGCACCCAACAACTCCGGACACTGTAAGCAGTGGTGATATCCCATCTCTAAAGATTGGTAAAAACCCAAGCAGAGATTCTAGTAGAAATCAAAAGAAAAAGTGCAAGGAACTGAAAAATTTTATGAGTATACAAATGTGCCTTGCAAAAGTACATGTTTTATCACTGTATGTAAATCGTTCAGGCATAAAAAAGTCACTTCTAAAGTGAAGATTTGTTAAATTGGATCTACAGTGAGCAAAGGCTGATGGCTTTCCTTTTACAAGGGAATAATTTCAGCAGAAATTGAAGAACACTAGGGTCAAACTTCCAGATGAAAATTTAGTGTGGAGTATCTTTTCAATGATCCTGACAAAGTAAGGAAAAAGAATGAGGAAATTAACACTATAAAGTTTTGCTTCACTGAAACCAGAGCAGTTCTGCAGGTGGTCCAGTCCATCTGGCTGTTAGAAATATACCTGGTTCCCAAAATGTTTGTTAGTCTTATCTCTCAGTCCTACTTGCCATCACCAGGCTTGGCAGGTGCTTCTCACTCCTCTTGCACTTGCTCCTTCTCACCCCAGTCCCATAGGCATGGTGAAGGGCTGGGTACCACCGGGGCCAGCTGCGGCAGGCAGGGGAGAAGGGAACTTCCAAAAGCAGCATATGTCAGGCATGAAACAGTGTTTTCCAGCAGAGAAGTATGCCGTTGGAAAATTCTCAGCCTGCTCTGACTACTAAGGATGGTGAATCCAAACACATTAAAGAGCAGTACCTTTGAGTTTTATAGCTTTCAGTATGAAGCTCTCTTTATCAAATGGAAAGAAAAAGATTTTGTTGTCAAAACCACTAAAGCTATTTTTTTATTCTGATATGAGATGAGGCAATAGTCAGACGGAAATAGTCTGTGCTTTTACAGGATGTGAAAGATCATGGAAATATAAATATATTTTTATTATTAAATGAAATATATTGCCTTTCTAAAAATACCTGGACTACTAGGCATTTGAAGTCAGGAGGAGATAGAATGGTCACACATTTTGGTGTTAGCTTTAGGGAGTGCATTCATATTAACATGTTTATGTACTTTACTTGACTGAGGATTAAGACTGTGCTTAAATACTTTGCTGAACTGGGCCATGAAAGAGAATGCTTAAAAGAAGGCAAGGTATCTGGGGTGTTTGAAGAGGAAAATCAAGTTACTCTCAGAACTGAGAAATGTCATATAAATCCTCATCTCAACATCAGTGGGAAAATCCAAAAAATGCATGTTGCAAAGCTTTGCAGAAAATAAGAAAATGAGGTTTTGCTTTGAAAAATTTTAGCTGGTACTTATGCATAAGATAATCAGAAACACAGATTATCAGAGTAGAAGGATTTAAAGGGACCCTATCAACTTGAAATATATTCATTTCTAAAAAAAGGTGTTAAAAGTAGTATCAGATAAAATTCCTACTCCGTGATTGCTCTGCAAATTCTTGGGGCTTTACAGTCATGATTTTCATTCTGCTATCGCAGTGTGGAAGAGCCACAGAAACACAGATAATAATGAAACTGAAGATACACAGATTGCATGCAAATACAGAAGTAAACAAACTAGAAAGAAACAGAAATAGTTTTTCATTTTTCCAGTTATTTGTAGTTACAGCAAGCCTTGGAGTTACGCCAAACAATAAAAAGCACATTACTTTCAGGCAACAGAGTGACTTTTAAGTAGTGTTGCTTAAAGGCAAAAGGCATTGATCCTCAATTAAATGAAAATTAATTTACTCTCCTTTTCCTTTCACTCTTCCATAAAGGTTGTTCAATGGTCTTAGATTTTTGTTTTTCTTTTTAAAATTGGAATCCAAAAATTAGTTCAGACCTAGAAACTGAAAGTCTTGTTGACACTAAGAAAATACTGTTCCATGTGAGAACTGAGTGACTTAATTTTGGCATCTTAATATGAAATTATCTTCACCTTTAGCAGGATTGTGGAAGAAGACTACTTAAAAACCTTGCTACAGGATGTTGCCTGTTAAGCTATTTGTAAAGTCATCCAAGCAAGGGAGTCATAGGTGGTCAAACATGATGTTAATCATACATTTATGTCCCATGGCCAGACGGCAAACTTCATGCAATCCTACCATTTTCCAGGCACAGATATTTACTCTTTTTCAGGCAGCTGCAGCTACACTCAAACCAATTTAACTTTCACTGTAGGAAAACAGGGAAATAATGAGAAGTGAGAAAATTAAATTAGAAATAGATTTTTTTCCCCCTAAATATCAAAATGTTTTTGATAATGCAATATATCAGTGTGCACAGAACTAGGTGACCTGTTGTGTGAGAGACTGGATCTGGAATTTGATGGTACTTTTTTTTAACTTTAATTTGCTCTTGTGTGCAGAGAGTGGAGAAAAGAGCAGCTCTCATCAGTTAACAGAATTAGTATCCCCACCTATATTTTGACACAATTTTACCAAAAGAACTGGATTTGGTTTGTGTTGCTGTTGGGAGAACTCACAAGTTAACAAAGCTTCTGTGTTTCTGCAGTGGTATAGATTAAGTACAACCACATATCAAGTATCTTGAGGCTATGCATTTTATCCTCTAAATCCAAGCCAGTTAAAGTAAACAAGATGAAAGAAGAAGAGGTACGGGAAGGTTAAGTATCTGAAGATGCATTTAAATATGGATAAATACGTAGTATTTTTTTCAGAGTAAGTAGAGAATGGAAATAAAGTTCCTGAAATGAGAAATGAATTGGAATTTTGTGAATCACAGAAAATAATGAGTGTGAGGACACTGGTGTTAGTATTTGTGTCATGATCCTATGAAGAACATTTGACTGTCTGTCCTTCTCTGCTCACTCTACTTGGGACTGAAGGGGACATTAATAGGTTGATTTTGCAAAATGGGTTCTAATTTAACTAAGTAATGAAAATAAATTTATATGTTTCTCAGCTTCCAGCTGCATAAATGCGACGCTGCTGCTTTCATTTTCCTTCTTGTGTTCTGTTGTCTTGTTTGTTTGTTGTCTTTTTTTTTTTTTTTTAACACCAACGCTAGCAAGATTTGAGCAAGAGATGTGACTGAGCTGGAAACTTCAACAGGGAACCTGTTGGAAAAAGATGGGTAGCACTATACTGAAAACTATTATGGCAGGATCAGTCAGTTCTTTCCCAATTTGTCTCTTGGTCTCATAATGCCCTTGAGTTGCTCACAGCAGTGGCTGTTGGAATAATTGATTTTTCAGTTCACTGAGTGAAAAAAATTCCATTCACATTGACCCAGAATGATTTCTTGGGGGGTGGGGGGGAGGATGTTACTCATTCTATTAAAAAACTGAAGTCTTAAAATATTTCATTAGAGCTGATTTGAGGAATAATTTTTTAAAAAAAACCTGAAGGTAAATGCTGGGGCAACTGTCATTCTCAACCAAAAATTGTTTTGTTTTGAAAATAGCAGAGAAAGTGTTTTGACCTTTCACAAATGTTCTTTCCCTGCTGAGATATGCAGTGTCTTCAAAAGAAATTTCAAATAGTTTTGATGGTCTTTTTTTTTTGAGAACAAATATGTTAGCCATAGTATTTTATTCAACACCACTCTGAGACCATACAAGATCCTACAGGTGTCATTTTAAGAGAAGGGAAGGTACCACAGCTGCATTTCTGGGGTCCCTGAAACACAGAGAATGCATTCATAGGAGATGACCAAGATTTATAAATAATTATTGGTGTATCAGAGGTTAGTTCTTATTTAAATTAAGGTAAAATGTTCTTGTTTCCATTTCTTGCTTCAGATCCAGATGGCAAGATTGTCGTGTCTCCTGTGTGCCAGTAAATTGTGACTTCTCAATGGCACTGATTGGCTGGAAAGGCTTTAAATGGCCTTGTACTAAAATAGCCTTTAAGTATCTATGCATAACTGATAAAATCAATACTAGAGAAGTGTAAACAAAGCCAGGGATGCAATGCAATCAGCTGTGAATATATAGCCACCAAAAAAATGCAAGCAAGTCATGTTCTGAATAGCTGTCCCACATGCCGCAGTAATGCTGCATATTTACACAGCAAAGAGAGGAGCTGATGAGGGCAGGCACATTGGGATGAAAGATCACAGCCTCAGGCCCCAGGGGACCGTTATCTTGACCATGAGTTTTGATTGAATTTATGGTATTTTGAAGACATTATTTTTTAATAATCCTAGAATCATAGAATGGTTTGGATTGGAAGGGATCATTAAAGATAATCTATTTTCACCCACCCTTCCATGGGCAGGGACATCTCTGCTAAATTAGGTTGCTCAAAGCCCTGTCCAACCTGACCTTGAAGACTTCCAATGATGGGGCATCCACAACTTATCTGGGCAACCTGTTCAAGTGTCTCACCACCCTCATTGTAAAGATTTTCTTCCTTCTATTGAATCTAAATCTACCCTCTTTTAGTTTAAATCTGTTGCTCCTTGTCCTGTCACTACAGGGCCTTTAAAAAAATCTCTCTCTGTCTTTCTCATAAGCCCCCTTTAAGTATTGAAAGGCTGCAATAACGTCTCTCCGAAGCCTTCTCTTCTCCAGGCTGAACAACATCTACTCTCTCAGCCTTTCTTCGTAACAGAGATATTCCAGCTCTCTGACTATTTCTGTGGCCCTCCTCTGGACCCAGTCTAACAGGTCCAAGTCTGTTTTTCCTGCACTTATTTGTATAGTGGAAATGACACCACTTACAAACACTCTACGCACTGTAAAAGTCTGAAGAAGGGAATGGGTCAGGATTCATCCCACTGGATTTACACACACCTCTGCTGAGCAAGCTGCCAAAACCTCCTGTTTAATGGAGAGAAAGAAGCAATTTCAGGTTGGGTTTTTGTTGTCATACTTGAGACATCTAGTTTGGACAAGTTCATTTTCTCTCAATTACATTTGCAGTGGCTAGGTATCAGTGTTTAGTCAGAGGAACCAGGTGCAGAACTCAAGGTCATGCAGCCCCACTGGTCTGTGGCCAGAGCCTGGGTTTCTTCTCTTCCATGTCATTGAAGCCCTTAATACTGCACATGCTGGTAACGCCAGTGGATGTAGTGGATGGCAGTCAGATAAATTTTACTGCCTGCCACCAGGACAATAAGCTGTTTCTTTAGCCAGCTGTGCTTTAAAGTTAGTGCTTTGCATACAACAGGCAAAAATCTTTTTGTGGTTTTGTGAGGCTGCTTGTTTCTTCCTTCTCTCTGTTGTCCTACTTCAGTACTTGGCTTCAGCGGCACTGCATGTTGAAAAAGAAAAAATATCTCTCTCCTGTCAATGAAGAAAGTGTGGGAACGTGCATGTGTCACCAGCTCTTGAATTTACAAAGAAAAATATTAGGTGAAACTGAGTTGTATAAAATGAGTACAGATCATCCTGTTTTATAACACTACTTTTTCAAAATGAGTGAGGCAGACTATTCTGGTAACGACAATTCAGACTTGTCCCTTCTGGGAATATAATTTATGGTAAACTTATTGCCTTGACTGGTTTATTTTTAATCTTCATGGACATTAAAAAGTAGATTTACCTTGATAATAAACAGGATCCTTGAATAATACACACATTCACAGCAACTAAGGGCTTAGTTTTGGTTTAATCTTTAACTCAGCAGCAGATTGCTTTTCACAGTAACACTATCAATCACAAAAATGATAAAGGGGCTAGAGAAGCTATCACAGTAGTCTGGTGTTCTTATGAAGAAGATAGCAGACAAGTCAGTATACGCCCTGGAGAAAGTGAAAATCTCTTCTGTTTTGCTTACTTTTGTGTCCAAAAAATTCTTGACACCTGCTTTCCATCCATTTTAGGTTTCTATAAGGCAGCTGTCACCATAATATCTAAGTAAAGTGAAAAGAATGAAAGACAGCATAAAATGGAAAAAGTTACTATTAAGGCAACTGGGCTGCCTTTCAGGACATTTGGGTTCAATTACCAGCTCTGTCCCTGTCTTCCCATGTGATCTTGGGTAAGTCCTTTTCTTTGTATTGCAGTTTCCCATATGTACACTGTGCTTAATGATGCTTCTATCTCCCACTCATCACTGGTTTTGACTAGAATCCAGCTATTGGGGATGGGACCTGTCTTTCACTGTCAGCCTAAAAGTCCAGTCTCAAATGTACATATCCTCTCTTAGTAGTGTATAATTTAGCTGCAGCTATGAATTTCTTGATTACCATTGTATCAGCATACCTATAAACTAGCCAGTAGGAAATGTATTATAATGCAGTTTTTAATAAGCTTAAAGATTCTGCTAAAAGGCTCTTTTTAATGACCACTCATGACTAAAGACAAGAAGCACGATGACTAATGTGGCCAGTCTTTGATGAATTATTTTTGTATTCACATGTACATGAATATATACAGTTATGAAAGTAAAAGCTCTTTCCTGAACAGTTACTTGAGAGTAAAAACTATCTGAGATGAGGAGGGGAAAACATTTGAATTACAATGGCCTGGACAGATGGTAAGTACGATTTAATGGAAAAGTTGATTAATTAGTCTTTTTCTTTAACCTGAATTAGTATGTGCTTTTAGGGAGCCTGCTAGTGCCAGAGTAAATTAAAGTTGTTCTGGGCTCTGAACAAACAAAATACTCTTTTCCTTGTCCTTTTTTCCCTTTCCCTCAGAGGCACCCGTTTCTCTCTGTATTTAATGATAGGAAATTATAGATGTACCTGTGTTGCAGAAGGAGTGACACACTTCACTCGTAGAGAGAAGCAGCAATACATTTATTGGTATAAAACAGGGATTTAACAAAGTTTGATGGTAAATGTGACTGTTTTAACGAGGTTCGAGATGGCAAGGCACACTTGGTTATTTACTACGTAGAGGACAGGGTCAGACAGAACAGTCAGGGACACCCACCTGTTGAGTCAAGGTTTCAGATAGTACCCCCTTGCTTTCTAAACTCCTTCTCAGAGATGAGTCTAGGTGTGGCTGGATCCAATCCTAGTCCCAGACTTGGTCAACGGTTTATATCTGAAGGATTATATATGGTGCAATCCAAACTTTGTATCACTTAGCTAGGATTTCAAAGTTCAGCATGCTACTATTCACTTACTGAGGATCTGTTGTGGCAAGCAATCTTTGAACCTCGAGGTTCAAACCTTGAGCGGTATCCCTACTCCAGGGGAGATCCTGGCATATAGCCCACTGCTCTTCAGGAGAGCTCAAAGGGCTCTGTTCACTGTTTATGAGGGTAAGATGATTGATCTATAGTCATATTTGCATATTGACCACAGAAACAGCATTGATCAAGTTAGCCCTTGGCTATTGTGTTGTTATCTGTCTCCCCAAAACCACGTTCAGTCCCAGATGCCGCCATCATGAGTACACGCAGCCATTATGACCACCATGGATGGTTATTGCTTGGGCAGGGTTATAGGAGATAAAGATCAAGTGGAACTTAGAGAGGGGGGAGCACACCATCACAACCTGCAAATGCTACTGAGAATGGCAGAAAGGCAGACAGTGTGGAGGCTAGTGAGGTAAAAGATCACCTGCAGATTGCTACATTTCCCTTTGGGCAGCCTTGGTTACTTCTCTAGAAAATGGCTTCAACCACACCATCTCAGCCAGGTTTGTTGTGCCTCAAGTTGTTCATATGGGTTTCCAGAAGTACTGGCCTTCCCTCAGTGTTTAAAGAGTGGCCATAGTGAGCAGAACATGATGGTTTGGAGAAGGCGGGTATGAGTTGCCCTGCAGGTGCAGGCAGCAGTGTGGCAGTGCAGCGGCTCCTCTTCTTGATGGCAGCAGGCTGAACAAGGAGCTGCAATAGGGTCTGCAATCTACTGTTGCATTACTTATGGAGCAAGAGTAACTGTGAAACTGTACTTCCGTGTCTGCTTCCACAGTAATACAAAAGGCACTGGTTCTTCTGGGGCTGCTACTCTAATATATCACATAGGAAGCACTCTAGGCCAGAGAAAAAGTAAAGACCAGATCTTCAGAAATTCCCAGTTTGACAGATGGGCAGATTGCCCATAACACACGCCTGTCAAGGAGGGTCACCTTCTGTGTTCAACAGTCTTGGAGAGGAGCGTGCTATGAGAATATACAGTGCTTGTATGCCAGTGTGCTTGGTTCCTTTGATTCATACTGGATTTGCACCGGGAAGCTTCCTCATCTTGCACACCCACCTCTTAAAAATCAGGCTGTAGAAGCGCTCATCTGTCAGCTGTGGAGGCTTGTCTCTGCCATGGGATGGTACTGCAGAGTGCCAGACAGACTCTGAATCACACAGAGCAGGGCCAGCACACGAAGGAGAAATTGATGCTTTCCAGTTTCTGAGTCCCACGGGACTCTGAACTCAGCATGAGCCAGAAACCACTGCTTCCTGAAGAGGCTGAGCATGGCTGACAGATGACATTTTGTCTTATTTAAAGGTAGCATGTCTTGATTTTTGCTCGCTTTATACTTATGTGCTTAACTTCTAACCTGGAAGGTAAAATATCATTTGATGCTGCCTTTGAAAGACTGCAGATGCCCAGTCTACTTCAGTAATTGCTGGAGAAGCCAGGATGGCAGCTATCTTTCAAGTCCGTAATATCAGCTCATTCTCCAAGGGAGAAGAACCCTTCCTTTACTACTGGTAGCAAGATTCTCCAGAGGAATGACAGTATCATTCATATAGTCTTGACCTCTCAGCCTTCCTTCTGGCACTGGAGATCAGTGAAGATGATAAGGTTTTGTGTCCTCTAATGCCTTAAGAAAGTAGTGCAAGAAGAGCTAGGAAGCAGGGGGGAAGCAGACCTTGTGTCCTAACTCCTTCAGGAATCTGTGTGACTGCAGTGGCTGCCAGCTGTTGAACAAAATTGATTAAATTAAATGACATTGCAATTCAACTCCAAGATAAGCCAAAATATTAACCCTCAAAGATACTTAGCTAAGGCAGTTTAAAGGCTAAACACCTTGAAGAACATTGGCTTAGTTCGGGAATTGAATGTGCTGCATCAGATAAGCTTCTTGAGAAGACTGTCAACTGTGAACTTAACACGAAAGCAATCCACGGTGTCCTTTCTGGTCCTGTAAAAGTGAACTTCACTGTTTTCTCTGCTTGGATCTGGAAGCTTGTCCTCTGCAAATGCTGGACATATTTCTCAAACGTCTGTCACTCTCCACCGCGAGCCCAGATTCCCTAATGTGATAACTTCAATATGAAGAGGACTTCATGTAAATTCTATTGAAATTCAATCAAGGAAAATAAACTGCAGACATCTGCTCTTTGCTTTGGTACTGTTTAGGTGTTTTCCCTTGGTCTGCATAAAACTGCTTATGTAGCTTGAATAAATGCCAACCCAACATTTCAGCCTCTGATCGCCTAAATAACCAATGTGAAAAGTGGCAGTGAGAAGATAAATGGGAAGGTGAAGGTATCATGGGATATGGATTAGCTGCCTACTGCTCCCCATTCAAAAATTGCTGATTAGTGATCTCCTTTAAAATCCGATCAGAAAGGAACATTGTTTTCATTCATTTAAGTAGGGGCTGGTCACCTTCTGTGCTTCAAAATATATGAGACAGCATTTATAGGAGTGTGACTCTCCTGTGTGTAAAAAAAAAAAAAATCAACAAAAAACTAATGAATGGCTTTGGAAAAATAATACTTAGGCCATCCTTTAAGCAGTGAGCACATTCTCCTTTACTTTCCCTTAGTCCTGAAACTCCTTGAATTATAATAGTAGGTTAAATTCCTCCATGGTGAAACTTTATTGGTCTTGACAGACTTTAAAGCAGGGATTTGTCTGGCACATTATTAAATATTCACCTTCTCACACCTCTGTACTCACAACCTCTATGCTAAAAGGTAGTCGTGAGAGCAAAGAATCCACAGTGCAATTTTGCGCTATTAGAGGGAAAAAGCTGGTCCTCTCCAAGGCTGCAGCAAGTAGTGGCTGTGTGCCATGCACTCTCATCCAGATGTTGGGTTCTTATTATCCCAAAGCAGCTGGAGCTGACAACCCACCTCTGGTGCTTTAAATAGTTAGGTCCAAAATGTGGATTTGTAGTCTTGCTTTGCTGCTGCCCCACACTGGTGATACCTAAAGGGCACAAATGCTGAATGCTGTGATAATGAAACTCCCTAAATGCCTAAAGGTCTGAGCTAGCTTCACAAATTGCCCAGCTTCCCTCTATGACTGATTTGTAAGCATGCTTCAGTGCTGCTTATTTTACTGGGCTTCACATGGAGCATCTCTGGAAGTGCTGACGCGCCTCTCTACCTCTATCTCATTCCTGTTTTAATCATTCACCTACTAATTATAACTCAGACTTTATGGTGATGATGGGAAGGATTTAACTTTCCTCATTTTTTTGAAGTGATTTGAAACTGGGATTAACTACTGTGGGCAGGCTGAAGATGTTCTCATTCCCTCTGTTAAGCTTCTGTTTTTTGTGTAATAAATAAATGTGCATCACACCAGATAATAAACAGGATACAGGAGTGCTTGGGGCACCTCAGATCTGTTCCTGCTACTCTATTTATATTCAATAAATCCCATGGAGGGATGGGATTTGAGGCATACTTCTGCTTTAATGTTGCCTCTCAGCTGGCTGCTATCTTTGCAGTGGTTTCCCTGCTCATTTATTCCTTAGGCTGTGGCTGCAAGGAATCAAAAATATGGTTTTAGAAAACGCAACATAGGATTTAAAATGTCACAGCAATATGGTGTGGCACTGAACTGGTGCAAAGTAACCCTGGCTGTTCTGGTGTGCTCAAAGGATTTTTGCAGCAGGTAATTATGCACTAGATTTTTTGCCAGCTGATATTATCTGACTGTTCAGTTCTGATGTTACTCACAGCCAGGTACTTTCACCTGTCCAATGAGTAACAAACACAGCTTTGCCTACTTGCCTAATCAGGTTCAGGGTCATGTGGCTGAGTGACCTTGAGAAGTCCAGGACTGAGACTGGTCAGTGCAGAACAGTGGCCTTTCACTCCCCACAGAGGGGTTAGAAGCCTTCATACATAAGCCTAAATGTGGTGCATCCTTCCCTTTTGCAGTCCTAGCCTTCAGCAAACGCTTAGGTTTCTGCAGGTTGTTTCTATTGGGAGGAAATCTTTAGATAGGAGACAATATTTCTTCGATTCGATAATGTTTATTAATTCAAAAAAAAGTACATAAAAGCCTGGATTAGTAGAAATCAAAGAGCAGAATGCTTTCTTTTGTATGATTCCCATCCTCTCTCATTTTCCAGTCTGCATTCTTTTCACAAAGCTTTCCTGGCTTGCTTTCAGGTCAGGGTCAAACAATAACTATCTGCCTTTGACTTTCTGTTGTGCTCTGTGTCTGTGATACTTCTGTGTGTCTCTTTTTATGCTTACGCATGCCTGCATATATCTCCACAAAAAAAAAGAAAAAAGCTATATCTATTTGCTTTCATTCTCTACTGAGCCTCTCCCTGCTGACATTGCTCAGCTCCTGATTTGAGTTGCATTTGTGGTGGTAAATGTGTGGTTTACCTTTCAGTCAAAATAAGGAACTTACTGACTTTATACATGTCATGAGGCTATTGTTCGCTTCCACAGTCCACCACCAGATGACATGAAAATAGTAATTCTACCTTTTACATTGCAGAGTGAGCAAGATGGCCTTGGGCTTGACTCTTCAGGAAACCATAAACCTTCAAATATTTCTTTTAAGCCAGATGCAATGCTGACAGATCATTTCTACTGTAACTCACTCATTTGATTTCATATGAAAGAGCTTGGGGACTTCTATGAGCTCTGATTTCTAGTACAAATATGTTATCAAAGGGCTGGAGATGGGAGAAGGCAGGCATACATGCTGCTGCAACCTGGGTTCTCTTAGGCAGTGAAGACATCTAGTGATATGTCTACATGAGCCCTCAAATTTGCTGAATCCAGATCTTCACTCTAAGATCTGTAGAGCTGCATTGGTATATTGCTGGGCCTGTTTGAATGTTTCCTTCTCTGTCGGGTCAGATGTGCCTATATCCACCCTGACAGGTGTGCACTTAGCTTGGGCATGTCTATCAGTGTTTATGTAAAGTGAAGTTTTTTGTAGCTCTTCTTTTTCCTCTATATGATTCAGGAGCTTTGGTTAGAAAGTGATGGCACTGAGTCTTGAAGTCCTTATCGAGCTAGAACTCTGACTCAGTGATGACTCAAGGTAAAGTGACACACTGTCCTCTTGGATAATGAGTGCACACAATGTAATTGCCGCGAAGAGCTGTGCTGAGTTTAGGGTGTCCTTCAGATGCTCTGGAAGAAGGTATATGACAGTACGAAACAGAGATGGCAAAGCTCTTCTTGTAGGAGCTCTCTCAAAGACAAGCAAAAAAGTGTTAGGGTGGTACAGTAGTTATTAGCATAGCTCACCTTTTAATCTCTGTATGGTCTAATTTTTATTGGTTAGTTATGTATGTAGCCAGGCAGCAGGTATAAATATACAGACTGCTGGTACTTCCTCAGGCTGGTGAAAAAGTGAGTGGCTCTAACAGCTGAATCGTTTTCTATTTAATGAATATTGCTACACTGGGAATCCAAAACACACCACTACAAGTTAAAGACCTGATTTTCCCATGTAAGTCTGCTGTGATTTAGTTTGTTCCAGTTTGCCCACACTGTCCTCTGCAGCAGTTCACACGTGTGCCTTGCACACAAAATCTCCCCAGGCAAGCCGGTCGATTCCAGGGCCAGGGAAAGAGCCTGGAGAAGCAGCTATTCCCCTTGTCATGTCCTCAACTAGCCACAAGATGACAATGTTTCAGAACTTTGATGGCTGATAAAAACGAGATGGTTTTATCTTTTTAGGTGACTGCCTAGGCTGGGGTGGTGTCCGTAAATGACTGTGAATTTGGTGTGCTAAATGGGATGTGATGTTATAATCGAGAGAGCAGAGATATAAAGAAGACTGGCAGCCTGCTGAGGTGCTGTTCTGCTGGGTCAGCTATCAAATGAAGACACGCTAAATCTAACACTTGCCTTGCGTCAATCACTTGGGGCAGCCTGCCACATACCCGCTCAGTCCAGCTTTCTTTCCAGAGTGCTAGAGGCAAAGCCTGTTGAATTTTATCATTCATATCTGTTTTGGAGTTGCTGAAGGAGATATTATTGCCTGCCATACAAAACAAAACTTAAATGGTGATCAGACAGCTGCAACATCAGTTTTACAACCTTTATTTTTATTTAAGTGATAGTTCTTTCATTGTTAATATGTCTTGACTATTAAATGGCAATTCTTGTGCTCCCTTTCAAGGAACAGAGACTGAAAGGTGGACAGCTTAGACATGGAAGAGGAACACAAAGAAGCACGTAATACACTATTTCTGCTACTTTTGACTTGGCTCCACGTTACAGGTGCTTGATTCTGCTAATAGAGGTAGTTGTTTTTTCCCACTGTGTTGATGAGCTCAGAAGAAAGGAGAAAACCAGGTTTACGTTTATTAAGAATCGTCTTACTTGTTTTGACATAGTCTGCTACATAAATTTGTTTAAAAAGTGAACATATTTAAGAGATCACTCACTATCAGAAAATAAACAGCACTGAAGAAAAGACTCCATGAACTCTTCAGTTACAGGTCTTTATATACCTGTATGGGGAGCTGTATCTATCTTCTGTGCTACTACTTAGTTTTAGTTTCTGTTTTTAGTAGCAGTTTACCATCAATCTATTATTTATATCAATATTTTCTGAAAGGTTTGGAAGACCTGGAATGTCATTTCATCTCTGTATGCCCTCATGTCTTCTTCTATAAACTGGGGACAACAATATTATCCTATTTTTCTCCATATGGTCCTGTGATAGTGTGACAGCTCAATAAGGTTTGCTTTCTGATGTCAAGTTCAAGCACCAAAATCAAATTATTTACGGAAAAAAAGTTTTTGTTAGTAAGAAACAAATACCATTAAAAATATAAAGCAGAAAAAAAATCTAAAATTGTTTAGGGATTTAAAAAGACTGACTCAGCTTAAACACTGCTAATAAATCCTCCATGTTTTCACTAATTTCACTGGCAAGGAGAGGAGGCATTAATCTCATATAACTTCAGATATCTAAAAGATGTTTATCTAGTCTGAGCTAGTTAGACTGTAGTTGCTCTACAGTCAACTTGTGAGCAAGTCTTCAAGATAATTAATCCCATCTATCTTTGACACAGTTCTTGAACCAACACCCTGAACAACTAATATTAATTTTCCATTAAGTAAAGAAACAGACTAAAAAACTTGCTTGGACCAGGCTTATTTTCAGGCAGCCTAAGCAAACTGACTCCCCTCATAACTAAATCAACCTCTTTTAGCTTTGAAAACTTGAAACATACTTTTTTTAGGTCTCTACGATGTGGATAAGGCCTACCACAGAGAGGAATGAATTCAAATAAACACAAGGGAAGGAAATACTACGCAAAGATGCAGATAAGCTGCTGCTTGATTATACCTGCAGAAGAAAGGATTTTTCTATTTTGTGAAAATTTTTCACAGATGAAATAAATCATGTTGGTTTATATTAAGACAAAGAGTTAACTTTCAAAAAACATTCATCAACATAAATTTTGAAATAAATTTTTCAAAATACTTAATTTAAATTTTTAAGATTAAAATCAGTTGCAGTGCTAAACAGCTTAATAAAACTATAATGATACTACCAAAATAACACCCAAAACTCATTTTGAAGCAGAAAACAATCTCCCTCCCAACCTCACCTCCAGGAAATATTTTTATAATTTATAAAGTCTAGAGAGTGAAGAAAAGCAATTCAAAGAATACTAAGCTCTTCCATTAGAAAAAGTGTTGGGTTTGATGAACCAGCATCTTGGAGGGGCAGGGAGAACAAATTTCCTGACTGAAAAAGCTACAACTGTCTCCTTCCCAGGCATACTTGGAAAGTTCAGGTGTTGCATGAGCATTTAGGTGTTATTCTGATTGGAGTAATTTTGCCCCCAGTGGGAAGGAATGCACTGAAAGGGAAGCTGATAACCTGCCTTAAGAAATCCTTGACAGCTGGTAAAAAGGTTAAGGGAACAGTGACTTCCCTCATATCTTGTTCTTAATCTGTTCTCCAAGTATGTGCTGCTGGCAATTCGCAGGTATCGACTCTCTTTTGACCCAGCACAGCAGTACTGTGTACTGCCCTGGGCAGCAAAAAAGAATTCTTTGACTTCTCCCCATGTCCTGAGGAGCAGGGAGAGGTCAAGGGTTCCTCAGCCCATAGCCCTTTCCCGTCCCAGGATATCTTAATTCAAGACAATTGATTTACTAATTGCTATTCTCTTTCCAAGCCCCAAATTATGACAGTCATCCCCTGTGCAAAATAGAGGGATAGTATCACATTCCTGCCATCAGGAACTGTCTTGGAGTGAGATGTATTCACCTAACACCGCTCTAAATTAAAAGGTCAGAGACTGTGAGCAGATAAAATCTGAGCCATAAATTTGGTAGATGGGGAAGCCAGAGCCTACAGGTATCATAGGCAGAAGTAACTCATATCAACTCAAATTCCTTCTCTTGACATGACAAAGAGAGGTGATCTTAAATCTTTATAGTGTGTTGTGTCTGATATACAGTGGAGGTTTTTTTCTTATACTGATGTGCATCAACAGTGCAATGTCTAACTTCTGCATCTGCTGTGTTTATTTCAGGTACACTTTTGGGAGGCAGCTCTATTAGGCTGCTCAGGAGACTGTATCCTTCTCCAGCTTTCCTGCTGTGTGCCATGTGGCTTTGTGTCCCACCTGCCCAAACAGCAGCTCTTCCCGCTTCTTCTGCGTAGAGGAATCCAGCAGCTGAATTAAAAAAAAAAAAAAGTCTCACAAAAAGATAAAAGAACAAGGTAAAAATCAACAAACACTAATTATTAATTTGTAGATGACTTGTTTAAAAATGCTCGGTTCTGAGACAAAGGCAGGGGCTATGTGTAAGTTGTACTTTGGCCTTTTTATAAATGTTGAGTTCTTATAGAATTTTATTCACTTAGATCTACTGATGTCTTTGTGGGAAATTTACATAGTTACTTACCTGTTAAGAAGCTACATAAAGTAACTAAGGTTAGCTATCTTAATTTACACCTTTGAATAGAACCTATTAATTTATTGTTTTGCCGTACTCTTCTAAATCTTCAACATACACATTAAGACAGCTTTAACATACATAAGTCAATTTATTGAAGCTTATGCATGCTGCAAGTAAGTTTACAGAATCTAGAAAAAAAATCTCAGTTGATAAGATACAGCTCTGTGAAGAGCAGCAAGATGGTGTCTTGCAAGAACTCACAACCCTTCTGAATGTGACCTGTTATTTTTTCTTTTTACTGCCAGGTTTATGTGGTACTTAACTAGCCTTTCACATGCTGCATTTCAGGATATCTGCCGTTAGAAGGTAGAAATCTCTATGATTACATCAATAGCTTTGAAATTAGGTTAAAAGAAGGAAAGAAAGGGTTTTGCTATGCTCATTTGTTTTAGGAGGCTGCAATTTACTTAACAGAAGATGTCACTCTAGATTTGTTTCAGAAAACAAGATGAATCCTGAAAAGGTCTTATGAAGGAAAGATCATTGACATGCATGGGGTGTGTGCTTGCTTCTTGCAGCTTATGTCCTGCAACTCACAAGGAAAAACCGTTTCAAATGGCCGAGGACTGAAGGCCTCAAATCCTAATTTTAAAATGCCTTCAATTATGGTGTGATTCATTTCCATATATAACAGCCAGTACTTCAGCTCTGAGAAGCTATTACCCATGGTATTGTGGCTTTCACCAAAAGAAACAGAAAGGCTTTCACCTCAGCAAATTGTTTTTATGGAGATAGCACATCTTCCATTAGCTGAGGATTAATCTCTCTGGTCTTTGTTCCTTCTGCCTGCACTGTCAGTGGGGTTAAAGGATGCTGGTGTCTAAACACAGATGCCGTGTTTTAAAGAGCAGGTATTCTCCTCAGATCCAAAGTGAATTGAGTATTAAGGCTGGGAAATACAATGAGAAGCTCTGAACTGGTAGCTTTGGATGCTGGTTTCCAAAATTTGAAGACTCTGGTTTGATTTCACAAGGCATTTTTCTTCTTACACAGGGGCTTGCTTCATGTCCCTGGTATGAAGGACATGGGGATGTCATTGATGTGTCTTTCTATGAATAGCTAGGAACAATAACAGTGTGACTAGACCTTTGCCTTGGGAGGATTAAAGCCTGATAATGTCATAGGAGGGCTCAGCTTCTTCCAAATGCTGTGAGGCAGCAAGCAGAGCAAGGGCAAGGGAAGAGCCAGAGCAAGGAAAAGAAGTATTAATACCAACTATTAATACCTATTAGACTTGTGACGACAAGGCGATGAACTGCTTAAAGAGGCACAAAGTCACAATCAGACAGTCCTATGTAACAGTAGGGGCAGAGAAAGACAATTTAGATCATGGAGAAAGATTCCCCAGGCTGAGGCATGGCTTTATGAGCTTCCATAGAACTGACCCAAAAGGTTTTTCAGGTGGTGAAAAAGAAGTCCAGGTCTGTTTAGGATTGTATCTAACTCTGGGTACTTCTTCTGCAAAGCATAATCGAATTTGATGGATTTTCCTTTTCAAAGTCTGTTCATTGTCACACATCCCACTGAGTTTATCAATAAACCTGATGTGTTTGGGTGGCTAATATTCTGGAAGGTAAAATACTTAAATTATTAATCTACTGGAGTTTTTGAGAGTAATGTCCACATTAGTTCTAAGGTGTTAAGAGCTTGCAGGACTTCTGGTGTTTTCTTTTCCTCTGGCAATATTCCTCTGCCAAAGCATACACCACAGCCAGAAAAGTGTGACGTAATGGTTCTCCCTGGAAGTTTAGAGCATATGGAGTCTGTGATGGTGCCAAACAGGTTGTCCAGGAAGGGAACAGGAACAGGATTGTTTGTTCTGACCTCTGTGTGCATGTGTGAAGCACTAGTGATAGAATAGGTGTGCTACAGTTTGGCATCATTGCTTCTAGTGCTTTTTGTAATCAAGTGTGTTTGTAAACGGTAAGATACATTTTAAACATTTCTCAATATTTTAACTTGAAAGCTGGAGAAGGAGGAGAAGGCAGGAATGGGGGAGGAAGCGGGATTTCTCTTCAGAAAAAGACAGTAATAGCATGGCAATCATTTTTGGGTAGCTGAAGAGGGAAGAAGAAAAATAATTAAATGCAATCTAATACCTAACTGTCACCTATTATGAGTCATATCTTTCATTTCAGATCCAGATTATCCCCATCCCACATAGATGTGGCATTCCCTAACTTTCTACTGCTACAAATTATTGACTTAAAGAAAAGGAATTTCATGAGTATTAGGACTTGTAGGAGAGTATTTTACTATAGGAATGAGTCATTGCAAAATCCATCACCCAGACTTCACTATTACTTGTCCTTATGTCTCAGTGTAAGCTTTGTCCTAAACCAGGCTTTAGGAATTATTAAATCTGCTATGCCTTGAAGCTGTTTATCTTAGGTTTTTATAAAAAAACCAGCTTCCAATAAAATTCAAACCTAAGGTGCTTCACCTTTCAAAATACATGCATATATTCAGGGGACTGTAAGTATGGGGACCAACACTTTTACTGCAGCAAAGGAAGATGATAAAATAGAAACAAAGTCTAAAAGGAGAACAAAGAAGTATGGATCTAGCTCCATCTCAAGAGTGGCACTAGGTATCTTAGGATGCTTTGTACGCCATGGTTTACTCAGAGCTTCAGCATTTCTGGGGCACCAGAATCTTCTGGGTACTGACTGTGGAAGAGTTACACTGGAATCTTTGTACTTGCATTTCACAATATTAAGAATCCGGACCAGATTCTGACACAAAAAGAGCATAAAGGAAGCGGAAGGCCTCCTATGCACCATGACGACCATGTATGCTTCTTCATATCCTGAAATAACCTGGAGTTCTGGGCTAAGAACAGCAGTGTGAACATTTTTGGCCATGCTTGTGGACTCAGCTGGAAAATCAGTAACAAATAGCACAGACAAGAGGGATTTTCTGGTTCCTGATGTTACCTTTCTACCTTTTTCTGGGCTACTAGAGTAGCTCAAGGAAATGGAGAAGGAGAAAATTTTGGGGCTTCTTTTTTTCGTGCAGCCTAGCCTGAGTACCATATTATACTGTTTAGCATAGAACAACTCATGGAAAGCAGAGCCTTAGCAAGATGCAAAAATATATCCTTTAAATACCTTTTTTTTAGAGCCAGTCGCACTTTGGTGCTCAGTCCATGACAGTTACAGGTAAATACAGAAGAACATAAACAAAGAATCCCATAATCCAGCGAGGATTAACAGGTCAGAATAAAAGTAATCTCAAAAAATAGACACATCTCACCTTTTTTCTAGTGAAAAACATGACTCTTCAGTTGCTAACTAGAATATACTCTTTTCTGTTTTCTCACTAGCAGTGAATAAATTAGGAGGAACTCTGCTGAAGTCAACAGCATTAGAAAGAAAGAGATCAAACTATTTTTTAGTCTCTTTCTACAATCTACAATCTTCTCTTATGACTATATTTGGGATAATGAAATCTCAACTAGCAAATAGTCAGTGTCTTAGCCCTAAATCTTGATTTAAATCTAAAGTTGCTCAAGCCTGGTTTACTATCCTTTATTTTCAGGTAAACAAATGCTGCCACAGAGTCACTGCTTGCAAATCTGTCCTCCCACAAACATATTTGCATCCTTTCCTTGTAAGTTAAAAGCATTGATTGAATTATTTCTGCCATCTATTTAATTGGTTTTAAAAAGATGTAAGTGTATTTTGCATCTGCATTCTGTTCGCACACGTCCTTTCATTCTGTTCTGTTGTATAGTGTTTGTATCATCTGTTTCTTGGTAGGACTGGTTTACATTTGTTTCTTGCTCTGGATTTTTGGGTTTTGTTGTGTTTTGGTTTGGGGTTTTTTTTCATTTCATTGAGCCAGATTTCCAGTTGATTCAGTCATAGCTCATAAATGAGCATTCAGATGGTTCTTGAGCACACGTTTTGCCAATTAGAAACAGTCCTTTCCGTCCAGGTTCATTAAGTGCCTCTGGGTCAAAGGTGAAAGAGTTGCTTTACATTTTCTCCCCAAGAGCATTTATGTATTAAGATCACTCCCCTGGATGCTGAACCTGGGTTCCCTCACTTCAGGAGGGCTGAATTCTCTTTTCATGACTTGGCTGGCATGTGGAAGTTGGCTAAGAAGAAAAAGCAGGATTTGGACTTCAGGATCTGATGCGAAGCCCAGTGAAATCTGTGGGGAGCCTCCCATTAGTTCCCTATCAAGTTCTAACATGACTGTGTGGTACATTCTGGTACAAATAGATGATGAAATTCACTTTTACATTTAATCATCTATTTTAGGATTTCATAGAGAAAGAACTGGTTCAGGAAAAATAAAAAGCTTTCCAAAAATATCTTCAAATATTTTAGCAGCCGGCCCAGCCCAAACCACAACAAAATGAAATGCAAACCTATCTAAGGTTCAGACAATTCTGTTAACTACACTTTCCACTTGCAGGAGAAGAGTAGAAATTCTAAAAGTACAGTTTTACTGTACTTCTGTGCTAGTCTGAAGAGTGGAAGGAGAGTGTGGGAACTTCCCAGAGCCAGTCCTTGCAAGATTTCCAGAAGTGAGAGGTTCAGGAGCCTGGACACTCCTGGGCTTTGGACACTGTCCTGGTATAAATCCCAATGGTGTTGTCATTGGCAGACAAGGAAAGAAACGAGTCAGTGAGTGCTTATCATTTCCAAAACAATATAGCTTCACATTATGAATTAGAAGTCTGATAGAGGTAAGTAACCTCCTGAAATGTTTATTTAGATAACAGTCCTATGAGCAGGGCCTGAGAAGCAATCACTGTTAAAATGGTGGATTTTATTACATTCAATAAAACACTTATATGTTGCAGAAATGACATCTCAGTTTTTCAAATAGCTAGAAATTGCTGAGCTTAATGGGCACTGGAGTGATGATATAATCACAGTTTTCTCTGGTGTACAGCCCCTATCATTTATTATTTCAACTACTGTACATTGGAATCCGCTTACTCTGACAGCCCTGCCTCACCACAGGTCAGCTTGATAGCATCAGCTGGGAATGGGTAATAACCAAACTGCACTGACAGCAGGCTTGGCAGAGCTAACTTTAAAGGTAGGAATGTGCTTAAAAGTAGAGAAAGAAGGTGTGACAGAAATGAGAATTGAAGCAGTCCTCACTTGAGTATTGCACAGCTCCATGGATTTTTGATTTCCAGATGTTTTATCCATCAAATATTCCCTGATGGGTTTCATTAAAATTCCAAAATATGTCAGTCACTCTCAGCTGCTCAGGGACATGATATTGATGATATGGTGTATGGTTGTTCAGCAATGGATACAGAGTAATCTTCTTTCCTTGTGGTTAGTTTTGGTTGGTTGGGTTTTTGGTTTGTTTGTTTGTCTTTTAAGTGGAGAAGCACTGTTTGCAGCCCTCAACAGTAGATCTGCTGAGGGAATTTAGCAGCTCTGACCCTCAGATGTCAAACAAGGTTTCAAGGGTCATGTAAAGACAATGTAACTTGCAGGGCTAAATACAAACCATTCGTTTGAGACTGTGGAGGTAAGCAAAGCCTGTATGACAAGTAAACTTTGGAAGACTCTTGAGTATATTGGAAAAATCTTGGGGTTTATTTTTTTATGGGGTTTTTTTGGTTTTTCTTTTTTTTTTTCTTTTTTTTCTTTTTCTGAGGCTGTGTCTTCTGCTGTATTCTTTAGACAATGTAGTCAATCACAGTCTTGCTTTTTGGTTACCATCTCTCCAGTGACCTAATTCCACCTCTTGTACAGTCTGCAGGAAACCAGTTCTATGGACTAATGCACGCTGAGCTGATGATGTCCACACCACCACGGCAGCAGGAGTGATTGTGTCAAAGCTGCCTCAGTGCCTCTTCACCACACTGTGCTGCAAGCTATGGTAGAGGCAGGCTCAGCTCCAGGGAGACAGAGGAAGACAGCCTGCAGCAGCTGCTTAAGCAAAAGTGAATCCCAGGAGAATAATACTCAACTGGAATGCCTGCCATGGCTCACAGTCCAATGTGGTCTTGCTGCTTTGCAGGGCTACGCATCATCCCAAACAGGAACCTGCGGGCTTTGGGCTGGAGGCTGTAGCATGCAGATGGCACGGTACAAATGCTGATGGTGAGCTGAGCCTGGCTGAGTCTGTGCAGCATCATTCAAACCCTCAGAAACACATCTGCATAAACTCGAGCAGTTCTTGCAGAAGCTGGTGGAATCACCTCCTGTTGGGACAACGCTTGA
This sequence comes from Chionis minor, assembly GCA_013398295.1. Taxonomy (NCBI): domain Eukaryota; kingdom Metazoa; phylum Chordata; class Aves; order Charadriiformes; family Chionidae; genus Chionis; species Chionis minor. Next base: position 290,371 of record VZSF01000744.1, on the reverse strand, counting down.
AGGGTCTCAGCGAATACCTTCCTGATTCAGTGTTCATGAGTACAAATACTGAGTAGTCTATATCTACTTGTGTCTATGGTCTTCCTCCACCCTAAACCTCCTCCTTTCCTTGGAAACATATTGAGGATTTTTTTTTTTGATATTTCCAGATTACTGACAGTGAGGAAGAACCACCTGCCAAGGGTGATCAGGGACAGTTCAGTGTTTTTAACGGAGCTCAAATAAGAACCAGATTGAGGGCTATGAGCAGAAAATTTGCGTTGCTGTCTGTACAAAAACATACCATTCAGGTAATTGTCTAAAAGGATGTTTAGATATCTGGAATCTGCTCCTGTTGTCTTATAAGGACTACACTTTCTGCTTCTAGTGTTTATGCCAGTTGGTACCTGGTTACTTTAGTTCCCCCAGCCATGTCTAATCATCTAAGCCATACTGTATTTATTTACTCTGTCTCATAAGTATGCCCCTCTTGGTCTCATAAACCAGACCAAATTTTGTTTTTGCTTTTTCCCATTTCCCCTTTCACAACATGTATATATATTTTTGGCTACCAGGTACCCTTGATTAATTAAATAGCCCAGATTAAGTGGTAGCAAAGCCAAATAGATAAGGAACTGTTTTCTCTCTACTTTGTGATTAGCTGCCTGTGTTTTTTACTTGGACTTTATGTCGCCCTTCTGTCATATTACATTTCAAATTCATGGCTAACGTGTTGCTCACAATTTCTCCAAAGGACACACTGCTCTTACTGCTTCTCTGGTTTTAATCTGATCATTGGATGCCTGTGTTTTGCATTAATTTCCCTGAGACATTCTGGCTTGCAATTTTTCAACTTGAATTTGATTTTTGGTTGGACTCTCACCCTGTATATTTCTGTTCTCTCTTTAACACGGTCATGTATTTTTTTCTTCTCTTCTAGAGCCTCTTCTGCTTTATCAGAAGCATACAGACTCTGGGTATTAGGGTTTCCAGGCTAAAGCATTTTTCCAATACCTGATGCCACATTCCTGTGTCTCTTTTCATTCGCCATCTGCCTCCTATCTGGTCTCTCACCGTGTTTTCTTTCAGCCGATAAATCAGTTTTGTCAGTGTATTTTTCTTTGTCTTCTTCTGTAAGTTTTGATTTACCATATTTTTTCCTCTGAAACACAGTGTGACCTGTCTACCTATACATCATAACTATGTAAACTTCAAGATTCCCGTTCTAATAAATAGGAACCACCTATTTGATATTAATTTGCCAGCATCTTGATTTAAAAGCATCCTGAAAGGAAAAAAAAAAGAAGTGTTATTACAATAAGCACAAACATTTTAATAAATCAAACTGTCTCTGAAGGAGTTTGCATTCTGGCTTGGTAGAGTTAAAATCAGATATTTCTCTGATAATTACTTTCCTTTCTAAAAATGTTATTTTATTCTGTTAAAGTTCGTATTTAGAATAGTACATTGAGTCCTTTAACCAGTGATATAAAATTTAGTCACAAAAAAGTTGAGAAAATAAAACCTATGGCAAAATAAACACTACAGACAAGCCATTAAGTATAGAAAGGAATTAACATTAATATTAACTTACAGGGGAAAAAAATGCCTTCAGTAAAATACTCCAAGTAGTCTTGAACTTTTTTAAAGAAAATTCTGATCGAACTCTGAGATTTATTACCAGAATGTCTCTTCTCAGAGAGCTGACACAGGTTTTATATCTTTGTTCATCATCTGTTTTATGTTTGTAACATTCATTTCAGTGACTGCTTTTTTTTTTTTCTCCTGAAGAATGAGAGCAGAACACGTACAGAAGCCTTTTGAAGGATGATTCTCCAGTAATTCATGAGACATACTTGATTATTTAATTTTCTCAATCAAGAAGTGTTTGGAGGTTTAAGTAAAAGATCACAATTATCTGTAAAACGGAGAGGTGAGCAGGTCATAATTTGTACAACTCACCTGAGAATTTCAGTGAGAAAGCAATTTCGTAGAGATTTCATGACTAATTTCTGAGGAGAAAAAAAGGAAACTGAAATGGCTTTCAAACTTTGGATTATGAAGGAAAGGACAATAGAAATAATCTTAGAGCAAAACAAAGTTGTTCTTGCATTACAATTATATTTATATATTATAAATATGATAATTACACCTTACCAAATTGAAAAGGAACATCCTGCCTGAAGCTGTTGGACCCATATATGAGAGTAACTTGAATATGGGGCAGGAATTGGTAGAGTTTTCCTACTAAAAACCAGCACCACTCTGGAGAAGAGGTAGGGGAAAAAAAAAAGCAAAAACAAAGCAAGCAAAGTAAAATGGGATAGACTACAAGTGATTGTACCAGGTTTTTAATTAATGAGAACACGAGAGATTGCTAAAATGAGTACATTACCTGATGGTGAATTAATATTATATGCTGAAATATCCCACAAGGGAAGAATTGGATATGCTAATATTGTATGAAAGAAATTGCCACTGGCAAATATTTCACTGTAGAGAGTTCTGCATTAGGTATAAATTCAGAAAAAAACCCCAACCATCTTAATATATGTCATGAAATATTAATTTGCCTAGAAGTTACTAAAGCAAGATAAAAGCTTGATTATACACCTTTGCATCCTTTTGATGGTCTTTATTGACCACTGATCCAGATTTGTTTTTAGAAATGTGATGCATTATTGTATGAGTAATACAACAGACATTTTGTGGTATAAAGTTATCATTTTAAACAATAATATCTGAAACTACAATTGGCCTAGGCCTAATGGGATGCTACTTAGAAGATCCTAAGGGGAGGATATCTGGCTTTAGAATTTGCTTTCTTCCCCTTGGTTCAATAATACTGTCTGCCCTCTGGTAACATTCAGGCTACTCTGCAAAATGCACCTGTTATTTTTGTTAATGTGAAGGGAATGGATGGAAATGAGAGACAGTACTGGATCTGCAGTTCGATATGTCATAGTACAGAACATGTTTTTTTTGTAAAATATATGTTTATTTTGGCTTGGACTTCTTTTCAAGTCTGTGGCATCCCAAAAGTAACTGAATACCTTTTTATAAATGAAAAAGGTGGAAGGAGTTTCTTAAGTTTTGCTTTTAGGATTTGGAAACAGTATCTATGTCTTCATATTTTGGCCTATGACTCATTAAGGTACATGGAACTGAAGAAAACAGCTGACTTTTACATTGTTCTGTGAAAAGCCCTAAATCTGCCTGTATTTACTAAAACATTCACTGATCTCTGTAAACTCTGGTGAATGTGATTCAAGTTTCATATTTATGAGGAAGCCTGAAAATAATTAGCGTTTCCTTGGATTGCAGTGGTAAAAACCCCAAAACCAAAGCAAATGCCCCCTAACCCTATAGAAGGTGACAGCAACAGAAAGACGCAGATTTTCAGGCTCAGTTACTCTGTATACCTTGGAGTGGATTATATGAATCACACACCGATGGCAGACTGAATGTTGCTAGTAAATTAACTAACACGTGTTCAGTTCAATTTCTTAGTTCCGTTGGAGCCGATTAAAACATTTTTGGTGACTGTTACCATTTCTACTGACTGGCTCGCTCATAATTTTCTCTGGCTGACCAGTTGCCAAATGAAAGATTGATTTCATACCCTTACTTCCCTTTGAATATGAATTAAATTCATTAAATTATTTGTCAATGCTTTCGTCCTGACATACGATGAAATCTGGTTTGATCTTAATGTTCAAGATGTATAAAATGGCAGAGACAGACCTTCAGCTGCTGCAAACTGGCACAGATCCACTTATTGCAATAAAGAGTTTCCAGAGTTTTCAGCAGAACGCAGCTGGGCTTAGGGCTAGAGTTGACCTATTCCATCTGTGGTCTGCTTCCCGGCTGCCTTACATTCAAAATCAAGAGTGCTCCTGAACAGTTGCTCACTCTGTTAATATCAAGTGTGTGAGTGAGAGGTTTCTCTCGTGTTTTGAGTGGGAATTCTGACTAATGGTTTTAGCCTTGTTCTTGGTCATTTCACTTTTTTATTGCTGGCTCCCTGCTATTGAACATACTCTCTTCCATGATAGTATTTCTCTTGCAGTGCTGGTCTCATTCTCTTGGCTTCTTGTCATTCTCTTGAATATGGCATCTGACAGTTCACTGCCTGTTATTTATTTGTTCCAGCAGTTCTGTCTTCCAGGTGATGGCCTGAGTGTTAGCAATCAATTTAATCTTCACAGAGACTTATTAAATAATAGGTAAACCTGTTAAAGAATGACTTCAAAGATCTGACTCTTAGCAGTTTATTAAGGATTTGTCTAAATAGTGTAAATAACCACTTCTTTCTCTTTTAACTTCATGATTAAATACAATTAAAATATCTTTCTAAATAAGTACATTTATATGTAGAATGCGGTGTTCTGAATTTCTACTTCTACACTCACTAAAGCATGATGATGCAATGTAAATGTGGTCAGTGCAGGAAGTCTGGCACTATTAAGTGGTTTCCTAGAACTGGGTATGGTACAGAACTGGAAGAAAAACAAAGCAATGACATGTATAAAGCTGTGACTCCTTTGGTTTGTAAGCAAGATAGAATACAGTTCTAATGTCTCTGTTCTATGAAGTAAATGCATGCAAAGTAATCCTGAATTTAGCAGTCATTGTCAGATGCAGCTGTGGCATTACCTGAGAAAGTACAGGGTAATCTCAGTTCTCTAACAGGGCTGTCGGTGGCAGCTGCAATTTTATTTTTCTTAGCGCTGCACCATGGCAGGAAAATGCGAACCCAAATCTGTAGCATCTGAAACTACCTCCGGGGACTTCTGTGCCAGACTGTCTGAAGCACTTCAGATGTATCTTTTTTTAGTGCTGGAATATTCATAGTCATTAACATAATTGGGACAAATGAAAGAAGGAAAAATGCTGAAATAACTGGATTAATTCTGCATAGAATTGTAAGAATTCGAGAAACAAACCAGAGCAATTGTAAGGGATTTCAATAGTAACAAAGAAAAGTGAAGGCTACTGCAGTTCAAAGATGAATGCCTCTGCCATTGTTTGGGAGAGACAAAAAGGAAAGACAAAGAGAAGAAAGAAAGTAGGCTTGGTTCTTATCTCATGCTACTCAGTCATGCTTTGACTCAGGTTTAAGTAAACGCTCCTTAGAAATCCTTGGCTCACTTGCCAGAATGACCACACTTTTGCTGGGGTCACACTGGCCTGAGGTTGCCCTAAAGTCAGGAAAGATGCCCATGTCACTCTTTTTCCCTACCCTTAGCCTGTGCCAGCAAAGGTTTTATCAGATCCGAGCACCTGGTTTTCACTGAACCTGAATTAAATGTGTCTGTGTCACTCTGACATACAGTCAGCAGTCATTACCTATCTGATAAGCTATGTCCCGGGCTAAAGCAGAAGTTGCCTTCTACCACAACTATATGCTAACCTTGTAAATTTTTCTTTAAATCAAAATGTTGGAGACTTCTCCTGAATAAAATGATACTGAGTACCTTCCAGGAGCTGGATTCTTACACATAGCCCAGCAGAAGTCCAAGGTGATTCTGTGTGACCCTTTACGGCACGATATCATCACATGAATCTGCAAGCAAGCTGGAATCTCAGTTTGAAGTTCACTTCCCACTAGCTGACTGGCTGCGCATGATTCACTTAAACCATTGGGAAACAAATCGCAAAATACAAGATCTGTGTCTTCTCTCAGGTCTTGCCTAGATTTGTGCTTCTTATATCCTGATATAAGTGCAACTGCTCTGCCATGCTATCATCTCCTAAACTATAAGCATCACTAAGCATGGAAAGGGGATTATCTCATGTTTGACCTCTGGTTTTGAGGGGCGAAGATTGTAGCTTTATTGGGGGGAATGGGAGAACCCAAATTAAACACACGCCACAGAATACCAGGAGTCTTACTCAGTGCATTGGTACAGTTATCTACCTTAAACATTAAAAGCTGTACAAAGATGGAATTTGCATTGAATCAGATCATAGGTGGCATTATTTTTCTGAGTTGGTGTTGCTGGCACAAACACCCTAGAATGTGGCAAAAAAAAAAGGCTGAAAAACCTTAGCGTTTATAAGGTATCTGTAAGGATATTGACTACAGGGAGATTTTTTCTACTTGTAGATTGGCATGGGGAGTGAATTGGGACCGTGTGTTCCCTTCCAGTTCTCCTACTGCGATGCCCCTCACCTTTTACTCCTGTGTAGATACACAATGTCACTGGCATAACTGGTCTTCCTGCAGGTGCACCGCAGGTTTGCAGCATAAAATGTGTCTCTGTTTTCTGCCTGCGCAGCAGCTGCTCAGCCTGGTGTGCAGCTCATCACCTTTGTATTCACGGTAGGTGTTGTAAGCACAAAAAATGCCAGAGTAAATTGTTCAGGTGTCACCTGTGCCCATAAAATGATGGTCACGCTTTGAAAATAAACTCATGGAAAGGAGGCTATGTATAGAAAGCCATTTCTTTGATGGATGTTAGCTACAGGGGGAGGATAAAACAGGCCCTTACCTATAACTGCGTAGGGTAATCATTCCTGTAAGTGAAACTTACTACTGTAATCGCACAAAGACTTGAACACTGTGAAGGCAAAATCAAAATGCTAGCAGACAAGTTGTCCTCTGGTTTATTAGGGTTCCTTCCCAGGAGGGCTACATTCAATTATGTTTTTCAGTGGTTTGCCAAAAGAGCTTCACAGTTAAGCCAGCTGAGTTTGCATTCAGATTTTCTACTTTAAGTTACAAATGTCTTGCTTTTCAAAGCTTTCCAGCTGACCTGAAGTGGCATGCCAACAGTACTACAGCTAAGTGAATATATATCTCATTTTTCATTTTTGCAGCTTTACAGACCATTTCCTCATTAAAGGTGAGTGTTTGCACAGGAGCAGGTAGGAGAATTAAGCAGCAGGAAAATCTCTGTGACAAGACGTTGTCTCTTTCTTTTGTTTTCGAGTTTGGCAGCTGGATACTTCTGTTAACTCATATTTATCTTGTGCTAACATAATAATTGGGAAATGACTACTTTCCTTCGGTAGAAGTATCCTGCAGTTAAATGCAAGAAACTCTGTTTGCCTCAAGGCTGTGCTCTATTCTGTGTTTATAGTGTCATTTGTATATTATATCCCTATAAAATTTGAAGGGAGATCTGTAATAATCATCAGTAAAGCACAGTTATGCAAGGGCTGAGGAGGGTAAAAATTTCAGATAATTCATGATGTAAAGGGACTGTTTATACTAATTATCAGTGCATGTGCCTTATATTCTGGTGTTCAGTGCTGTGTAAGTTCTCAGTGAGGGGTACCATTTTGCACTACACTTATTCCACTCAATAAAATAATGACTTACAGACATTTAAGAAGTGAACCTGGGAGATTTTTTTTGTACATCACAGAAGGACACTAAATATTAGTCTTATGCTCAGTGTTCCTTTGCAATTCACAATCCCTTGAGCCATCCTGCTCGTGCAAACATCTGTAACAAAAGTGTACGTGAGACTAGGTGCACATTGGATTTGGGCAGAGGTACTGTGTAGGCCTGAACATAAAATAAGCTTATTCAGGTAGAACAATATTGCTGTTCAATAAAGTTTATTGAGGTAGAAAATAAGCAAAGTCTCAGCATTTTTTCAAAATTACCTTGAATGTAAGCAAAATCCTCTACAAAATATGCAATATTGGCTCCCAGCTCTCATTTCCCAGTTCTCCTAGATCCCATATGCTCCAGGTGAACTTTTTAGCATTTTCTTCCTAAAAAGTAAAAATTCTTTAACACAAAGAGTGAAAAAATTAAGTATCATTGCTGTAATGCTAAATGCTCTGTATTAGAAACCTAATATTCTGTTGCACTGGGCTATACAAATGCCCCAAAAGAGTCAGTGTACCCTTTATTGAATAGTCTTATTGTGTTTGCCAGGAGAAATGCTTTAATCTATGAAGAACTTGTTTTCTGACTGTGTCCTCCTGACTCAGTATTGATGCGCTATGCAGGTATTTGGAGATATCGAATGAATAGAAACATGATCAAAGAGGAAGGAATGATCTAAGACTGTCCTAAATGGGACATTAGGTCTTTGAAGACTAAGAGTGCTAAAAGGTGTGTGTGACGTGGTTAAAAGAGCAGGTGTGCCCATTGCCTTGGGGAGGAGAGGAAAGAGACAGCAAAAATGCCAGTTTTTATTCTGCCACTGCCTTGCATTTCTGGTCAATGAAGCAGTCGAACAAAATAGCCTGACAGCATTCCCTGCCACAGTCCTCTAGACCCAGTAGATGTTTCTGGTTTTGATGAAAACTCCCTCAGCCAGAGGCTCCAAGCTCCTCTGTATCTACAGCTCTGACTCTTTGCCTCAAAGCAGCTGTGACAGAGGAGCTGGGTAAGGCTTCCGAAAATTAGGGTCATTCTTCTGCCTCGTTGCACCAAGAAGAACAGGCAGCAGTGTCTGGGATGCGCTTCTGAGTGTCGGCACACCAAGTCCCAGAAAGAAGTTCACGGCTTACTACACGTCCCACTTCTGGGTGCACCTCCGTATCGCTCTGATGCTCCTCTTCCGAGGAGTGTCTGGTGGAGACTGAGAGTATTACTGCTCATAGGGGACCATTTATATATGCAGAGGGTGTGTTAATAGTGTGAAGTTAAGAAATTTCATTTTCTAGCCTCAAACCAGGACACCCTTTTTTACAATTTGTTTGTGCATCAACACCAATGGTGGTATCAATGATCAAAATACACCGAAACACAACTTTATATTAACTGCAGCAAAGGATCATAAGACATTTTCCTTTGAGACCTTTCAGCCCTTCAAGAGTTTGTAGAGAATGGAAACCAGAGCTGAAAAGGTTTTTTTCATCTTGCAAAAATAATTATTGTTGAACTCAGTCTTCCTCAGTGAAGTGTTATATTAAAAATGAGATAAATGCTCGGATCCTGGAAATCACATTTTTAAGCAGGTCAAATACTAAGTCTTCATGACTAAACAGCATCATTTGGAAATGAGATAGTTGTTTCATTTGTTCTTTATTTTCCTGTGGTTGCAGACACATTATATTAAGTGACTTCTTCAGTCAACCTACACTATTCAAAGGGCAGATTTGTAGATTAAAACGTTCACATTTGAAGAAACATTGAGTGAAGACCAGTATGAACTGATCTAGATGTATCACAAAGTTTGTACTGAAGCCTATCTGCCAGCTGCAGAAGAAAAGATCCCTGTAACTATTGCAGTACTATTGCCAAAGGAGATAAAAGGGTCATGTCAGATTCCAAGTCACTTCTGGGCAGGCTCAGATTACTTTTTGGCATCCAATTCAGACTTCACCCTGTTTGAAGCCGTAAACATGTGGCGGGAATTTCTGGAAATCAGCTGGACTTTGGAAATATCTGTGTTATTACTTAAGTATTTGCTCTGCAAGCAAGCTCCATGCCCACAGCTGGGAGGTGTTCCTGTCATCTCACACAAATGACTTGCAGATTCTACTTTCCCCTCTTCATTTGCTGCAACAGGCAAAACTCTCCAAAGTAGAGGTTGCACTCCAGGGCCAAGAACTAAGTTTTTCACATTCACCTTCTTTGCACATCTTTTCTAAAGACAAAGAGGCATTTTGCTGGAAACCTGACGACTTCTCTCTTATTCAGTGTTCAGGAGGTATTTGCACCTGTAGTGACAGAACAATGCTCACTCTTAAAAGAAAACTCTCAAGTTGTCTAGCGAGGCTTTTGGGAGCTGAGGCTCTTCCTAGGATGTGGTAAGTGGATTTGGATTTTAGAACAATCAAAAATCCGCCTATGGATTGCCACTAGGGAGCTAGAAGGAGAAATATTCTTTAAAAACATACTACATTTTTGTCTCACTATTTCTACACTAATGGAAACATCAAATAAGACTGAAGCATTGGTGTAGATAAGACTGGGTTGGGAATCAGAAGCCTGCAAGGTTATGACAGCTGAACTGATCTTCTCAACCATTCTTGTTTCCCAGTGTTGCTCTGCTGAGGGGTAACAATCCCTCCCAACCATTTAATATTGAGGATATTTAGTAAAACAGCACAAAGACAATAGAGATTTTTTTCCATGCCCAGATACAGGGTTTCTGAGGGCTGTATGCACGGTGACACTCTCTAAAGCATTGGACTTTAGTTCTATGTCCAGGTATAACTTTCTCATGTGTTCTGGCATACTGTGACAGATATTATGAGTATAATCTATATTAATCAATCCAATGTTCTGGAGAAAACAAGCCTGTCACAAGTGAATGGGGTAGAAGATGACATTGAATTACACATATGCATAGTGCAGTACATGCAGTATTTGATTACATGTGAGTTGTGGAGGTCCCATCCCTTGAAGTGTCCGAGGCCAGGTTGGATGGGGCTTTGAGCAACCAGGTCCAGTGGGAGGTGTCTTCGCCCATGGCAGGGGATTGGAACTAGAGGATCTTTAAGGTCCCTTCCAACCTAAACCATTCTACGATTCTATGACGACAATTCACTTGTGACCAGAACAGTGAAAGCTTCATTCAGATCAGTCTGATTCATATCCAAAATCTGTCTATAATATCAAATTCAATCAAAAATAAAAGAGAAGGAAAGAGAAGAAAAGACAAGACTATTCCTCTTTTCTTTTTTTTCCTGTTGCCTTTTTTTGCTCACTTTATATCAATTCCAATTTATTTCAAATCTCGCTACCACGATATCTTTCAACAGTTCAGAAACTGAATGGGAAACATAATTCAGATTAGAAACTCAAGACAGAGATCAGAAAAAAAATCACTGTAGACTTCACCTGTCAAAATGTTTTAGTTGTGGGTAATTAGAGCGTGGTAGAATATAATGTTTGTACAATCAAATAGTGTAGCCAAGAGGCAGCCTCTCTCCTTGCTTTTGGTATATTGTGCCAGGAGTTTTGTTTCCCTGTCCTTCAAGGGCATAAGTTTTAAAAATACATTTCATGCAATGTGTTCTAGGACTATATGGAGGGTATTTGAGGCTCTGTTCCCTCCATATAGAGAAGTCCGGCTGTGCTAAGTGGTGAACATGGATAGCCATGCTGGAAGCCTGAGCCTCAGGAGTCTGGCTTGAGGACATAAGAACAGACATGTCTGATGCCAGCCAGAGGCCATCACATGATGGCCCAGAAAAGAAGAGATGGGAATGTCCCCTGCAGGTGAAAGAATAGATTTCACCTTGGCAAGCCGTGCAGCTTGTCAGGGCACAGTGTGTGTTCTCATTCAGCTGGAGGCAAAACCTGTTGGTAGAAGTAATATCATGTACTAAAGCAACTGGTATCTCTGGTAAAAAAATGGATGAGCTTTTGGGATCAGCATCTGTTCAACAGATATGGCAAGAAGCATCAAAATCCAAGCTAAGAACACCTGAAAGTCTTGTTCTTAAGGGCTGTGTGAAGAGTTACTCTAAAACTCATGTAATCACTTGAATGCCTTGAAATTGGTTATGCCTTGATGATATAGAGCAAAATGATTCAACTCTGAGGAATTTTCACTAGAGAGATTTCGCCATCACCCTCCCTTTCCCTCCTATTCCCCAAGAAACTTAAGACATTAAACATAGTTCAAAGCAAGAAGGCTTAATTTCTTAATGTGCACAGACTTTGGAAGATGCCTTGACTGGAAGCTCTTCAAAGCACTCAGTTGTTTAATGTTTACCCGGATGGCATGTGCCTCTTACAGCGTTTTTAAAAAAAAGAAGAATTGTATTTAAAATGTACACTGTGGATTAGACACAAGCTTAAAGTTCAAGCACAGGAGAAGAATCACATGAAAAAGACAGAGGCTACGTATACAGGGGATGGTGAAACACAACTGGAAAGGAGAGAGGTAAATCAGTCTGTCTTTAATATGGTGTAAGTTGCAATAATCACTGTAATACCATCATGATCCAGAGACATTAGATGGGATATAATTTCTTTTTTTCTGCTGGTACTGTCAAACTGCAAATATTTCAATGTGACCTTCATCCCATTGCACTCTAGCAAGGTGTATGAGAGCTGGGAGGAGCCTTTAGCATCCTTTAATGTCACCTAGGTAGACCGACTTTGTCATGAACATTTGGAACATACCATCAAGAAAAACATGCACACAGAGCTGTAACTTTTCTGAGAGTTATGTTGATGGTCTCCTAACTCAGGCACACTCGGCCTCTGCACACAACCTACCTATAGTCAAACTTTCTACTGAATGAACATTGCCTGTCAGGAATTACAAAACTCGTACATATAAGGTGTCATCTAACATTATACCTTCACCAGACACCGCTTAATCCCCTGACCATATTCTTCCTAAATCAGAGAGCATGGGAACAAGAGTTGTGTATATCACTTTTAAGAGAAGGAACAAGTGTTGCCTCTACAAAAGGCACTCTTGAGGTGCTTTTGTGGTAATATGCACCTGATTTCTCTGAGCTTAGATGCATACATTATGCGGTGAAGTGTGCTTTCTTTCCATCCAGTGCTTTCCTAAGGAGTGTAAAACATCCCAAGACACTTGTGTAACAACAATGTCTCTCAACATTTCTCCAGCAAAATGGTCAGAATGCCAATCCTAACTGAATGGAGCAGAACTGCATGCAGATACTCCCCAGCGCTTATCACTGTGGGACAGAGGCACGGTGCTGCTGACAGTTGCCTTACCAATGTGTTAATTGCCTTTAAAACGTTGGAATGTTGTGTGCCTTACCTCCACATTTTCTGGTTTGGAAAAGTGAGAATTTTAGTGAACAATTGTTCTGAAGTAGCTCAAGCTGCCAGTGACCCCTCTTTTCTCTTTGAACCACTTAAGTAGTCAGAAAGCAGGACGAACTGGAGTATCCTGCATAGGTTCACCTATATATGTAATGCAGAAAGGTTGCTAATTCCTTTGGTTTACTTCAGTTTATTTATTAATTTGTTGGATTCAGGTATGGATATTTTGTTCTGTGAGGGCATCAAGGCTGTAAATGTGACTCAGGCTAGCATGTTCTTTTACAGAAACATAAAATCATAGAGTGGTTTAAGTTGGAAGGGACCTTAAAGATCATCTAGTTCCAATCCCCTTGGTGTGGGCAAAGACACCTCCCACTGGACCTGGTTGCTCAAAGCCTCATCCAACCTGGCCTTGAACACTTCCAGGGATGGGGCCTCCACAACTTCCCTGGACAACTTGGTCCAGCGTCTCACCACCCTCAGAATGAAAAGTTTTTTCCTAATATCTATTCTTAATTTACCCTCTTCCAGTTTGAATCCATTACCCCTCGTCCTATCACTACATGCCCTTGTAGAAAGTCCCTCTCCAGCTTTCTTGTAGGTCCCCTTCAGATACTGGAATGCTGCTATAAGATATCCCCGGAACCTTGTTTTCTCCAGGCTGATCAATCCAACTCTCTCAGCCTGTCCTCATAGCAGAGGTGCTCCAGCCCGTCTGACCATCTTCATGGCCCTACTCTGGACCGGCTCCAACAAGGTCCATGTCTTTCTCATGTTGGGGGCTCCAGAGCCGGACACAGTATTTCAGTTGGGGTCTCATGAGAGCAGAGTAGAGGGGCAGAATCACCTCCTTTCACCAGCTGGCCACTTTTCTTTTGATGCAGCCTAGGGTGCAGTTGGCCTTCTGGGCTGCAAGTTCACATTGCCAGCTCATGTTGAGCTTCTCATCTACCAATACCCTCAAGTCCCTCTGCTCAGGGTTGCTCTCAATCCATTCTCCACCCAGCCTGTATTTGTGCATGGGATTGCCCCAACCCAAGTGCAGGACCTTGCACTTGGCCTGTTGAACTTCAAGAGGTTGGGACAGACCTACCTCTCAAGCCTGTCCTTTCGTATTTACATTTCACAAAGAAGAAAAAAATACTGAAATATTGTAGCTGCGGAAAGAACATAGTTTCTTGTTTGCAGCTGATCTCTTCTGGTTATCCATGTAACAGGGAAGAAGACATGATTCATTTCATACCCACACCCCCAGCCTCCCATCAATTTTTTCTATCTGTTAAAGCTGTAAATCTTCATCACTCACTCTGCAGTCAAGATGGGGTCAATTACAATCTGGCTATTCATGTCTGTGCAGCACTTTGAAAATATGAAGTGCTGTAAGTGCTAAGTGATTTCACAGTCCTTTTTATGAATACAGTCTTTTCTGCTGATTTATAAACTTCATGTTTCTGTTGCTCATAGTGAATGAAATACAATATTTTGCAGCAGCAGTATGTGAAAAAAGAGATGTGCCACCACAAAAATATTAATGCTCAAAAATGAGTAGTAAATTTATAAGATAAAATAAGAGCATGTGCTTTTGTGGTTTTTTTTTTTAATGTTTTAGTATGTGTCGTCTTCTGAAATAATTGAAATTCCGTTCTGGATTGAACTTGTGAACACAACACTTGCGAAATATATTCTATTTTGTGATGAATTTTGTTGAAAAAAGATTACTTAGTTCACCTTATTCCTGATATTTTGTCCCTCAGCTGACCTTGATCATCAGATGTCTTTACAGAATTATGCTCTGGTAGTCCTATTTATGGACAGACTTTTACCTCCTGGAGGACAGCAGGGGTTACAAATCCAGTCTGATTACCTGTCCTGTCCAATTTAACCTCAGTCTATTGTCTTGGACTCACTCAGCCTCCTATTTCCCCTGGATACTCACCTCCATTCTAATTGTTTGAAATGCTGGAAGACTGCTATGTCATTTTCAACCAGGAGAGTTAAGGTATAATCTGAAAAACTTATCACTTTCCCTCATTCCCTACCTGTAGGGAATTCAGTTGAAATTGGATCTGGATCTAAACCAGGTATGTTTTATTTTTAACCAACTACAAGGCTCTTCAAAAATAAAAACACTCATCTTTAGTTCCCAGTAAATAAACTTAGCATGGTAGGTCGGCTTAATGTATGTCAGAACACAGCTAAGAAATAGAAAGGCTTTGAGTATTAAATCAATAATGGCTTTTTCCTAGCCAGTAATCATAAGACAGGATGAAACATTAAGTATCTCTTTCAGGGCCAGATAGGATTCATTCTGCACATCATCCATTTTTTACCTCACATAAAAAAAATTGTTGCACAAGACAGAAACAGAATGCTTACAGCCACTCCAGCCTACAAAAATTAAATCACAATAACATGTCTAGTAATTTTGTAGTTATTCAAACAGTTGGGATAAAAATGAGGCATGCAGAGAGGCCAATTTATGGGTGTGGTAGTGGCCATAGAGGGGTGGAATCACATGACTGATGAATCCACAAAAGCCCTGGTAGGTTGTGAGTCTGTTTTTGGAGACAACTGCTTTAAAGAAGCAGACCCCTGTTGCTAACTCTAAACTTTTAATCTTTGAACAAGTTTTACTTTGCTTTAAAAAGTGTTAACAGGCTGGCAACTTGAAAGGTCTAGAATCATTTTAGACCTCTAACTGCATAATTTTCCCTGGGTTGCTGGAGACCCAAATTGGAAGAAAGGTAAAAAACTAGTACCAGGTAAATATAAGGCAAATTCTAGGTAAAGGTTCCTGAAGTAACATTCATAAACCACACTTTTAGTTAATTTGACTACTGGTTATTACAAACTCTGACAGATTTTACTGTATGAAGTGAGCTTCATTTTTTTGTTTGCTGAGGTTGAGCACGTATAATTTGAGGACAGTCTTGTCAGCTTTTATTTGTTACAGGTAATGCCACTTGAAAAACTCAGCGGCCATTTGTAGGCCGAGGTATCCACCTTGTCATATCATCTATGTTTACACTCACTGAAACCTCCAAAGTAGGTCTGAGATATCTAAGCTAGCGTTGTGTGGATTAGGTTGGCTATGTAAATCTGTACCTAAACAGCAAGGGGCTCAGCATGGGTTAATTTGCCTATTGAGAAGCAGGATAAATGAAACCAGTCTGAAGTTTATGCTGCTTCCAAGACCCACGTGAGCTTAAATGTGCTGTTTGAGGCATCTCTGCACACTCACCAGATGTAATCCAAAAACAATCACATTAATGACACTCCTAAACCTGCAGTTTAAGAAGTAGATTAGCTTGAAAATAATCTGCAAAACTGCAAAGGGTCTTTGTATCTCATTTTTTCCACCTGTACACAATCAGTAATGCATAACTATTATGTAAAGTAGTGCTAGACATATGCATGTATGAAATGAGTATTGAAGACCCTCATGGAGCCTCATGAAGTTAAAGATATGCATGGTGGGACTCATTCCCTACTGTGGCATTTTTGTATCATTTTTAGTTACTCTGTAATAGTAAAGATGGACTAAGAACAATAACAGGCAAATGTGTTAGTACAGATTTTTAAAACATGTTCTAAATACTGACACAAGCCATAATTCATTCCCAGCATACGCTAAACCCATTCCAATTAACATCAATACATGTGGAGATGCAGAATTTAGGGATAAGGTCAAGCAAACATCCAGACGCAAAATGAAACAAAACCTCTTCGGGCAGGAAAACTAAATCAAATATGGTGAATCAACACTACAAAGAATTTAGTGTCCCAGAGAAGCCTGACAAAGTGACATTTGTATTTCCACTGACCACAACAGAGAGACAATAGAATAAGAAGAGGACATTCAGCATGTGCTTCACTTGCTGCTAATTGTTATTCCAACAAGTTGGGAGAATAAAAAAAAAACATCTAAAGCAAGTGTTCAGTTCTGCCAAGGGAATGTGTGCTTGAGTCTGACTCCATCCAATTGCTTGGAAGACATCCTAGGAGAAAATCCCAAGCTGTCATCAGGGGACTGAGCTCAGATGGCTCTGTTTTCAGAACTCTGATTTCCATTTCTGTTATTAAATGTTTAGTCCTTTATCTGATAGGAAAAAAAAGAAGAAAAGAAGATTTTTTTCTTTCACCGGTATAAAGTATTGCCTAAAATATTAACTAGTGCATGCTGAGTGGTCTGTTCAATTACAAACAACATACCTACTTCACAGAATGCCTGTTGGCCAAAGTGTACTGACAGGCTCTCAAGTCCCTGGATACAACCTGGGAGTGGAAAATTTCTGACCATTGCTAGCCTGCCTCTTTGAAATACAATGACACCTGGTTCAGAAATCTTTTCTCAGCCAATAGCCCCATGAAATAAAGAGAACTGTGATCAGGCAGGGTGGGGAAGATCAGAAAGTCACGCTACCCAAACAGGCATTTTCTCATCTCTGAACTACTACCAGTCTTGCTGTTCTGTCCCTAGAGTCTAGTGTAAAGGACCAGTGTGTAATTTCCCAACTCCAGATGTGCCATGGCTCAAGCTCCTCAACATTAATAGTACTGTCACTTGAAAATAGGACTATTACTTTTTCTGGTGGTTTCTGTTGTGATTTTTCCCCAAAGTGACAGCATACTGTAATTATAACTTGGTGTCTAAACAAGAAAGGGTCAGGTGTCATGGGACATAAGGGTAAATGTGCTAAAGTTTGGACATTCTTGTTTACAGACTATAGAGGAGTTAAGATCTGGAATCCACTGGGCTTTCTAACTCCAGTCCCAACTCAACTATTAGAAACTAAAAATACACAAAAAGTAGACCATATTAAATCTGCAGAAAACAGTGCTTTGTCCTAAATCATTACATAACTTTTTTGACCTGTTCCTTTCTTCACCAAAGTACATGGAAGTTTTGCCATTGATTTCAGTGGCAGCCAGATCAAGCCCTTTGAGATGAAATTTGTCATTACACGCAAAGCCTGCCGCAAAGGGTAAGTGCACTTTCATCCTTTGATTGTTGAAAATCCATACTTTATTTGATGATTGTCTTTTCACAAAATCATTCTTCCGAGACCTTGCTGTGATACATGTACATTTCTAATGTTATTAAGAACCTCAAAGGGCAGGTAAATTGGCTGTGTTTTTTCTAAACCCACTTCCATTTCAATCTGAATCCTGACTGCATTTTGCAATATAACAGGCGTTATAAGCTGACTTGAAAAAGATAAGCTTTGTAACAGACCAAATTTTTAGTCTATATAGAATATAGCAAGGGGGAAAAAAAGGAAAAAAGAAACACAAAATGAATGTGTATGAATGTTTTTGAAAAGACAGCAACTTTTCCTGTCTCTCAGGCAGTGTCACCATTTTAAAGGTATGTAATGGCAATGTTATTCTATTTTAGCAACTTCTTTCAAATAGATTTTTTTATCTTTGGAAAGAAGAGAGAAGCAACCTTTTTTTTTTAGCAAAGTCAGTACAGTCACAAACTTGGCTTATACTAGAATTCATAAAATGTTTTCACTTCTAGATTTGTGTTTGCAAATATAATCGGTGAATAGCAGAAGACGCCTTGCAGAGTGCTTTGTAAAAAATCACCATAGAAAAAATGCATTTATATACACAGATGTTGCTTATTCTATCAATGTGTTTGTTCTTTATTTGTTATCTGGAAACATCTATGATATTATCTCAGTCTGAAATAGCAAATGCAAACATAACCACCAAGCCAATGTCTAGAGGGCACAAGAAAGAAATATTTTCCATAATGGCCTTCCCTCTTGTGGTCTTCTTCAAACAGAAGTTCTAGCAATTATGTAACTGTATCATGTGCTGATAATATTCATCACAGTGATCTCTGTTTCTTTTGAAACTCCCTTTTACAAGTACAGTTTTGTTATAACCTAACCTATTCTCCCCTCTATTTTAATAACATCCATCAATAACGCCAAATGATAACTCTCAACCAACAATTTTTTCACTTACTTTCCACTTTTTCTCTTTCTGTAGATTATTCACAAACACACGAGGGGATAAGTGCATTTATTTTTTCAAACTGCTTGTAAACTTCTGTCAAACAACTTTCATCTGGTAATCATTTGTGAACTCTTAACCACCTTTATGTTTAAGAACAAAACAAAAGCAAAACCCCAGAACTGTCCACTGCCTGTCTTTTCTATCACAGCATGGGACAGCTGTAAAGAGAAGGTGGAGTTATATTTTTAAGATATTATTTCAGAATTAAAATAACTCTGAGATCACTATAGTATGAAAAGAATGAAATACCCTTTAGTTTGGGCATATCAGAGTACTTTGTCACTATTCCTGGCCCTAGCCGGTACTCCTCTGTGCCTTCCTGGAGGCCTTAATGGACTGTCTGTGTCTTGTGATGCTGGGCTGAGACCTCATACCCACTGCCCATCGCTGTCCTCCAGCTGGAGGTACAATCCTCATAGACCTGCTGTTGGACACTATGGTATGAGCTCTTTCAAATTGGTCTCGAATGATGTCATCTGCCCTAGCTCATGCTCAATTTAATAAAGTCAACCCTGACTGCTTTTGCCTGGAATAAATTAGAGATCCCTTGTATGATCCCTTTTTTTGCTGGCAATAGTGGGAGGAAAACCTCCGACAGAGGTCAGAGACAAATAGCAAAGGAGCAGTAATGTTTTCAGCTGGCAAACAATTTGGAAAATAAACGTCTGCCTGTGGCTTTACGGACAGTCTGGGAGCATTTAGATCAACAGCGGGAGGACTTTGGAGAGCGATTGTTGACAAACACTGCAAAATTAGGCCCAGTAAAGAGGAGGTATGTGAAGAATTCCAACTTCTTGTAAAGCATTATGTGTCCTTGAAATAGAGTATCCTATAGAGGCCATTAAACAGTATGTGAGCCATAAATCTCTTTGTACTCATTGAAGAAAGTAATAGTGCATTCTTAGAGACAGGGACAGGGGATTTTGAGTACTCTGAAATGTCTGAAAATATGGTATTCTTCGCACGCATGTCTTGTATTTGGTACTGACAGGGGAAGAATTTGATGTGTGCTGTTAATAACCTACCGTGCCCTATCTTTCATTCCAAAAGAGGAAAAATGTTTCTTTTGCTGCTCAGAATACAGAAACTGCTGAGTTGTTCCCACGTGTTTCCCCTATGGAGAAGTACTCTATACTACGTAGTACCACTAGGAGGCAAAACGTATCTTGGGACTACTCGCAGAGCGCTTGCAAGAAACTGAGCAAAATTTGCATCATGTGCAATGGGATCGAATTATGAATGCAATCTGCTGTGTGCACATTGTAACAGCAATAACCTCCTACCCAATATTGCTTTCATTGTAAAATGAATGTGAAAAAGATTATAAACTTTCTCAGTTTTCAGAGAAATATATAACAATTTATAAATCTATTTTGAAATTATGTTGTGTTGAACTTTCATCCCACAAATATGTGGCGGATAGTTTCAACTGTGTTTCTCTTTCAATATTTTTCCTGTCACGAGCCTGCAAATTCCAAATAAGAGAGTTAGAAAAACATATTTGGCAAATGCACTGGCAAATATGCAAACAAGCTTATGCAAGCCTTTTGCAGACTGTGTCACATTCTCTGGCTCAAAATACACCAGGAAAATTAAATAGCTTTCAAGTTTGTTTCAGGTTGGAGTGTTTAGGAGTGTTGGAGTGTTTTGGTTTAGTGTTGAGGTGCTTGCCTGTACGTTCAGAACCTTTGTAAGCACACCAACAGCTCAGCTTGACTTGCTGTTAGTGAAATATTTCAACAGAATCTATTAAACCTCAGTAAGTGTTTCACAAATAATTCCACCTTTGGGAAAAAAAAAATCCATATTCCCCGCAGTATGTATGCTATGATACGCCTACAAAGTAGATGAGTATTTACTTGTTTTATTGTTTAAGCTTTGCTATCTGTTTAAAAAATGACACTGTAAGTCTGTTATTCCTTTTGTGTTACCTTGGACCTTTCTTAAATTATTTAACCAGGTATTAAAATCGCTCAAAAACTCTGACCAACACCCAGCTAATCAGCTGATGTACTGCCGACATCAAATCAGGTGGCATTAGCAGCTGTGCAGGATTTCCCTGCAGTTTTACACACATTTTATGCAGATAATTCACCATTTCTTTCTGCCTGAAGGGATCAATAAAGGAAGAAAAGAACAGAAAAGCCAGACCCAAACACGACTAATTTCTGGGGAAGCTGCATGTTAAATCTTCATTTTGTGAAGTAATCTCATGGTCACAGACTGCTTTACAGATGCTAATTGTTTTTCAGGTTGCTGCAGTCGTATCTTGGATACATTATAGCTCACAGGAACCAATAAAAACACATTTGTGCCAATACATCTTGAAATTGCATTCTATAGCTTAAAGGCAGGGGAAAGGGATCAGGAAAACAATGCAGTTTCTTTCATTGCTTCTAAACCTTTTCAGTGAAGCCACAAATAAGAATGACCAGCCTAGGTCAAATCAGAGAACTGGGTATATTCCTTGGCTCCCCTTAAATCGTTCTGCATTTGCAATATAGCTAATAAAAATGGCATTCTGTAATCTATTGCATGGCCATGTTTAGTTCATTACAGACCCCTCTTTTACCAGGATATTTTTAGACTAATATTCTGAGCTAAAATCTGGAAACAATTAATACAACACGTGTTGTTCAGCTTTTGATGGACTGCTACACTTCAGTGATACAGTTAGAAACTGCATCTTGAGAAGTTAAGGTAATTAAAAAGACAGCGTACAGCATCAGAAGGAACAAAATATGGTGTAGTAGTTTGACAGCCTTGAAGGTGACTTTTTCCAACCCATTGAATATCAGGTTCATGCCCTGAAATGAAATTCGGTGAGATTCATTACAGTTTCTTCTGTCACTAGAGTATTAAAACCCCAAATGCGTCATTAATTCACAAGTGGGCATCACCATTTGGCAATAAGGGATTGACATGACTCCAGTGACAAAGCCATCTGCAAGAATACTATGGACTTTTGCTGCATGAAGAAGTAATTGCTTTTATATTAGAGATAAAAGAACTCATTTTGATATGTTTAGTAACCTTTGTACATCTTATAATGAAAAAAGAACTCCCTATATAAAGGACCTTGTCTGGATTTCCTTAGGGAACAGAGGACACACTGTGCTTCTACTTAGGGGGCTTAAAATATAGGAACACATAAGCATACCCACTCTTACTAAGAGAAGCGCAGCTCTTGAATGTGTAACACCTCAAAGCGCGTAAGTGTTGACTAACATTCACCTTACCTTTCAGTTATATAGATGGAAAAGAGATGAAAAACACCAGTGCAGTGAGGCAATTATATACCTTGAATTTGCCTTGGCCATAGTCATCCTTACAGTAAGTTGCCAAAACCCCAAAATAATATTGCAACAACATCAAATGTCTCCAGGCTATTAATTTTGTGAATAAGGGACAAGAGGATTTTGGAATGTGTGGGTAATTGTTGAGGTCTTTCTTTCTCTCCTGGCTAGATCTGCCTTCTCCAGCCTCCCCAATTTACCTGACCTCAGTACTTGATGACTGACAGAGTGGCTGTCTGATGTTATTTTTGAAGTGAGCCTGGGAGCCATTGAGGCATCGTCTTTGTCACTACAAAATTCCCAATAAGCTTTTGACAACCTCACAAGAAAGGCTGAGGTGTCACAGGTGTTTCAGCTTCAATAATCTTTTTATCAACCCCCCATGCATTCCAGATATTGAGGACAGGCCAGAGCCTGTCTGTGCAGGACAGTACCAAACATCAAAGACTCAGTGTGAGGTGATGCAAAGGGTGCTGCTCCTCCCTCTTACTTTTCCAGGAAAGTCTATTCCTTTCTCCTTGCCTCACTGGGGACCACAACTCCTGTTAGAGCTCAAAGCTGTCCATCCAGGACCTCCTGCTGCCACTATGTTGAAGCAGAGAAATTAAAATTGTAGCATGAAGCTCCCTGGGAAGGAGGGAGATGGATGCTGGGAAGGATGGCAGCTTGGTCAGCTTTGGGTCAGATAGAAGGATCCAGCTGACATGTGACCCAGCTACTTAGTCATTTTGATACTGTAGGAGCTTAGAAACATTTCTTGAGCCTTTGTTATGGAGTATGTGCATGAACGTGTGTAACAGTATGTAGTATTGTTTCACTAATTCAACATGATAAAATTTCAGTTCATAGTTTATAAGCAAATATATTCATCTTAAATGCCTCCTACTAAAAATGAATCAGAAAAAAATATTATACAGTTGGCTAATAAATAGATTTCATAAGGCTGAGAAAATACTTGCATAGATAGAGGGGGTTTTGTGGAATCTTCCTTTTGTGGAAAGAAAAGGATTGGTGGCATAGTGCTTTGGCTTATAACTGGTCTTTTCCTCTCTGGCTTCCTGGGCTGTATTCATCATGCCCTAGGATGAAGCAAAATGGCGATGAGCAAAGGGTGGCTATTTTTGGTGGTATACATTTCACGAAAATTCAAGTTTATCAGGGAGTTTTTTTGCCAACATCTGATAACGAGAAAGCTTTTTGGCAGTCTCAACAGGAATGCCACGGGCTCCGTTAGGCTTGAACTATCCTTCTGCCCACTAGCAGGTTCTTTCCAACAGTTGACTGTGGCAGTAAGAACACCTCTGCAGATGTGTGGGATTCATTATGTGATAAAAAGGAAAACTTACAACTTCAATGCCACTCATTTATCACCTATATCATCATGGATAAGATAACAACTGCAGCATCAGTAGTAATTGCGACACTTTTATTTTATTACACCATTTGGGCACACTAGTTACAGACTGGGATTCAATTGCTCTAGGCACTTTATAAACAAAGAACAAAGCAACGATCGTGATTCAAGGACTTTACAATCCAAGTGGAAAACTAAGAGCAAAAGATGAAAATAGCAGATGGGAGTAGAAAAAGAGAGCAGCGAGACGGTATTGATCAGAGGACTCGGCACAGCAGCAGCCTAAATTGTTGTCAAACTGAATAATTTAAATCAGAATACTGATCACGGAGGAGCTGATTCTCTTGTCCACGGTAGCGTCTTTGAGCTGTGAGCCTACCAAATTTAATAGCATTATTCTTCAAAGACACCGATATAACAATACAATCAATTCTACTTTGTAAGAGGATGTGAATCTTAAACATTGTGAATGACAGGAGGATTAAAAAACCAGCCTAGGTTATTCTGTCCCATAAAAATACCCATCCAGCAGATGGAAGGAAGTAAGATTAGCAGAGATAGTGAATATCACCTGCTCCTTTTCTCTTTAGGAAGTCATTTCCCCTGTAAAGAGTAAGCTGCAGTCTGTCTGGGAACCTGTTGATTCACAAAAATTTGCACCAAATCCATAGGAATCAGCTGATTGATGTAATTCTCAAATTCTCTGCAGCCCTGTATACTCAAGCCTTGATGGGAAAGGAATTAAAACAAACAAACAAACAAAAACAAATTAATAAAATTATAATACAAACCCCAGGTAAGTATCACCTTGACCAACCTTACAACACTGGGGATGGCCAAAATATGTGACTCCCCCATGCCTACCCTGGCCTCTTGCTGGTATCTCTTGGTTGCCTCCTGCTTCATTTTGCACAGAACTTGAAGCAACTGAATACTTTTTTCAGGGAGAGCATTTCCCAAGGGCAGCTGGGCAGCTTTTCTATCAAGGGCACAATGATGTCATTCTTCAGAGAGCTGAAAACTCAAGCATCTCTTTTAGGCTGTGGAAAGGCTGCTTGAGCTGTAAATTCAGAGACGTGTGCCTGGAACACAATGTTGCATTTATTTTGACAGCTTTGCTTTCATACTTGATTTGCAGAAATGTTCTGCTATATCAGAGGGCACCTGGAATATATTTTCCTTTTGCAAAAATGATACATATTTAGTGGTAACTACCTTAATCATCAGCTATTACATTGTCCCTGTGGAATCTTACTCTAATCTAGCCATGCTTTTGCAAAAGTTCGCTGATGATATTTCTTTTAAAGTCTTCTCAGAAACAGTGGTTTTGTTTTTGTTTTTATTTTCCAGAAAATTTTTGGCTTACAGAAAGATAATTAGTTCCTACCTTCCTACATTCAGCTATTTTTTTCTTTAAACAATAAAAAAAAAATCTTTTAAGAAAAAAAAGAAAGAACTAGTATCTTTACCAAGTCAAAGATGACATGCCAAAGACGATTTCTTGAGAAAAGCACTCTGTTTTTTATGATTAATTATTTATCCATTTTGCTATGTACTCACAATATCCTCTGCTTGTTCTAGTCTTTCTCAGTCTCCTTGTCCTGTAATAAGGTCTTTTGAATTTATTTTAATATAAGAACTGGAAGAAAAAGACCCCAGTTATCGTGCCTTTCACCTTTTTCTTCTACATTCTTGACAGAAACTGTTTTGTCTTTTTTGTCCCCCAGCACTTTTCCCTTTCTTAATTTGGAAAAATAATAAAGTTGTAGCACCTAGCCACCCACTGACCTCAGGGTACTCAAAATCAGTCTTTGTAAAGCCAGTGAAGGTGGCAATTTGAGTCAGAAAGCCAGAATTCAGTCAGGAAGTGTGCTGTGTTTTTTAATCTTTGACACATATCTAAGCAACCTAAATTGAGATGTCCGTTGATGTGTCCATTTCCTACATGTCTTTGAAATTCTGCCCATAATGAAGGGACGATCTTAAGCCAGTGTTTTTAGTACTGGAGCCTTCTCCAGAGTCTACTTTATCTGTGTTTAACTATCTGGTCAGCTGGATTCACTGAGCACTGAGCAGTCTGCAATGAAACTGCTATAAATATGTTGAAAACCCACACACTGTTACAAAACTATCGTTTAAATCATAGAATCATAAATAGACACTAAGGTATGAATTTACAGTAAGCATTAGTTTTGTTTTTTTTTTTAAAAGGCAATACAAACAAATTTTAGCTTAATTTTTTTCTGTTATTCTGGGAGGCATAAATAGGAGCTTACCCTTGGGTCTGGGGTAAAAGACATTTAAAATAGTCTTCTTCTAATTACAAAATTTTGCTAATTCTTGAGAAGTGAGCATGAGAAAGACTTGCAGTCTGTCTATATAAGTCTGCTGCAGGTATGCTCAGGTACAGCTCAAGGACACAGGCTGCACTTTCATTTGCAGTCTGCCGCCTTTGAAAAAATGAAAATTATTTGATATATTGCTGCCACTGATCACAAGCATTTGAGTAGTAAATAATAACAAAATACTGCAACAGCTTAAATGCTGTACATACACTTGACAGACACCTAATAAATATTTTTATAACCTAGGATCAGAAGAATAAGGCCTCTGAAAGTACTGTGACAATGCCTAATAATGACCACATATAGAGGTGGTTGTCGGGCTTTCCCAAAGGAAGAGCACAGTCCAGCCAGAGCTTGGAGAAAACAAATTATCTCACTTCAGCAAGCATAGCTCAGGAAAGAGAAGGGTATTTTAAAAAAGGCAATGACTGAATTGGATTTCTTCACACCCTAACCCTCCCCACAAGGGTGAGGACTGCCTGAGGCAGCCACCACCTGCAGGAGCACAGACAGTGGGTCAGGGCACAGGTGCACGCTGTAAAGCCAAACTTGTCACAAAAGACTTCTGCTGCTTCTCCCAGCTTAGCCCAGAGCTCAAGCCACAGGAGCTGCCTCACACATGGCACTGCATAGTCCCAGCTACCGAGGCTTCTGTGGACACTTCCTACCGTTGTTAGTATAAATTGAGCTGACATTAACTCCTGTGTAAGAGAATAAGTCTACCATTTTTATGCATACAGGGGTAAGGGTACACGGCTGTAGGAAGATGCTGCTTTCATGAAGTTGGTCTGTATTTACATTACCAAGGTGGGCTCCATCTGCTAAAAGCAACACTGCACACAATTAAGGGGTTTTCTTTGTGTGGATTATACCAGGTTAGAATCTAATTACTTCTAATTCTCAAATTAACTTTGCTAGGAAGAAGAAACTTGCCAGAGGTGACCTGGAATTTTATGTGAACAGCCTTTAGCTATCACGGAACTTGATGATCTTGAGCAAATGCAGGTTGTTTCTGGTTTGCCTTATGAAGCAAAATAGAGTTGGGAGAAATATTCAAAATTTCATCCTTGAAAATATTTCCATATCTTTAGCCACAGATTTTTAATTGAATAAGACCCTGCAGATATTATTGTGCTCCTCTGTCAGTGCAGTCTTTGTGTAATGAGCAAGAATATTTCACTTTCTTCCATCTTATTAAAAACAGAGTTTAGCAACTTGCAAAGCCAATGCTCATTCTTCACCTGAAGAAAACTAGAAATTCATTGAACCATATCCAAAGCAGCAATATATTGTGGCTTCTGCTGTTTCCATTTTGGAAGTAGAGTATGGCTCAGAATGCCATTTCCGTCACAGCACCTCACAGGCTGTGCTGATAGAAGACCTGATATGCCTCACAATAAATAGTACTTCAAAAGATATAGGAAACCATTGTTTTTTCTGTGCATGTTTTGCCTCTCTTTCTGTATCCTTGGCACTTGTAGGCCAGTGCTGAAATTAGGGCAATACTCAAGAGCAAGCTTCGTAGACTCAGATTTTTTCTGAACATGAAAGATGACAGAGTCATTAAAAACCACTTAACTGAAGCTGCTGCAGAGATGGATGATTGGAATTATTGTGGAATATGGTCTTGCTCTGACCATTTTGTGGGATATGCCTGACTCAGAGGGGTCTGATCTTCTCCTGCTTACAAAGAAACAAAGACAAAAGAAAAACACCCCGTATAACTGTTGTCAGTGAGAGGGAAATTAGTTATCAAATTTTAATAGACCTTGACATTCAAATAAAAGCAAAGAGGAATCCACCCCTAAAATCTTCACCCCAGATTTTATACTGGATGCAAGAGTTAGTTGGATGGGACTGGTTAAAGATGAACCTGTGTGTACAGGTTTGACTCTTTACATCATAATAAATTTTGCCCTCAGATGTCGATTTGCTAAGGTGTGCTGGTGCAATGGGAATGACATGGATTGCACCATTAACTGTTCTCTGGAAATGTTTTGAGCAAGTTGATGCATGAAATAAGAAAGGAGGCTACTATGCAGATCCTCCTTCAGCCATGCCATAAGGAATCATCATACAAGGCTGTATCTGAGCATGTGTGGTACTGTAGTCAGTGCCTTGGGATATTAAACACGACAGATCTGTAAAAATCACAAAAATTCTGATAAGTTTTACATTAACATAAGACAAACTAAAAGATTCTGCATCTTAAAAAGAAAATGCAACATGCTACTGTGCTTATTCTTTTTATTGTTCATTTGCTCACGTAAAAGTGGAGCTGAAGTGAGATGGAGCACGCTTTTGTGATTGACTCTTTCCAGCCTCATGGGGCAGAAGTTGTAAAACATGAGAATATGGAGGGATTCTTGCAAAAAGGGAAAGAGGGGAAAATTTACCCCGCTGGTTCTTGATATTGGTTGTGACTGCCTGTTTTTGCTACAGACATTAGCAATTTTCAAGATGGACTAACCCAGGATCTGCCTTTATACTGGAAGACCTAATGGTTGCTTCTTTCTTTGGAGGTCTGTGAGCATAAAGCATGTTAACAGCAAGATCTGAAGAGCAGTTAAATCAGCAGTGAGAAACACAGCTCAGGAAGCCCAGCCAAATGAAATAGATGGTGATTCAGGGGTTTAACGTCTGTGAGGATAAATTTACTTTTCTGAGTGTTGCTTTATTTATTCTTTTCTTGACTTGGAGAAGCTATTTGAAACCACTTTTTCTTTTTTTAATGAAAAACCTATTTTTGTTGCTACAAAATTATACAGAAATACATGGCAAACTGCCTTGAAATCACCATACCCACACGGAACTGGCTAAGGCCCAAATCCTCTGCTTCACTTTGCAAGTGAGAATTTTCTCACAGCTCCCATTCCAGCTTCCTTCTAAGACAAGACCTTGACCCCTAGAGGCCTCTGAGACCACTCACTGAAAAATGAAACAATGGGAAACAGGATATCTTAGAGGACCACATTTTGGAAAGGAAAAAAAATAATTCTGAGGATCTTCTTTCCTCTATCTTTGTTTTGTTTTCTTTACAATTGCAATAAAATAGGTAAGACAATACACAGTATGTGGGCACAATAATCCAGAGACGGCACTGCTGTTGATTTGGCAGACAAGATGACCTTAAGAAGTGTAAAAGGTTGGCTACCTGCTCTCAAACAAGGAGCAGCATTAATAAACTTGACATAGCCTTGATTTTAGCAAGATGTTTGATACAGTCTTGCACAACATCCTCGCTGACAAGATGGTAAGGTACTAACTGGAGAGGTGGACCATAGGATGGGTTGAAAACTGCTAAATTGCAGAATTTAAAAGGTGTGATTATTTGCCCAAAGTCAGCAGCTGATCACAAATGGGGTTCCTCAGGGGTCAATATCAGGTGCAATGCTAGGTAGCCTCTTTATAGGCCTGAATGTACCCTCACCATGTTGGTGCATAACACAAAATATGTAAATAAACATAAAGTCCTGAACCTGTGACAGAATAATCCCAAGCAGCCAAATAGGCTTGTAACTGGGTGCTTGGGGCAGCTCTGCTGGAAAGGACCTGGGATTACTGGAGGGCAGCAAGACAGCCAGCAGGGTGCGTTTACAGCCATGAACACAAAACATGTCCTGGGTTGTGTTCGCAAGAGTAATAGTCAGAAGATCAAGGGATGTGCTTAGTTCTACCTCCTTAAGGCTTGTTAGGCTACAACAGGAGTATGGTGTTCAGTTTTGCTCTCCCCAGTTCAGGAGAGATGTTAAAAAAGTGTAGAGGGTCCAACGGAAAGCTACTGAGGTGATTACAGAATTGGAGAACTTGACATATGAAGAAAAGTTAAAGTAACTTTCAGCCTAGAAAAGGGAAAACTCTGGGGATATAATCACTGTCTTACTGTACCTGAAAGATAGTTATAGAGAAAATGTGGAGATACTCCCTCCACAAGGATGCTTAGTGACAGCTCAGGAGGCAATTGACAGAAATTGCTTCAGGGGAAATTTTGTCTGGGTATAAAAAAAAATGCGTCGTGAGAATGCTGGAATGGTTTCCCTAAAGGTGCGGTGACATCTCCCTTGCTGGAAATATCCAAGTCCTGGCTTGCTAGGGCCCTGGATAACCCACTTTCAAAAGAAGATTGAAACATACGATCTTCAAAGATCCTTCCCAACCTGGATTTTTCCATCACTCTGTCATCTTATGAGTAAAGTATTTGACTTGCTTTCTTTTGACTTGGAAGTCAGATTATATAAAAGAAAGATATACGAATCAGTGACACATTGCCATCCCACGAATATTGGCTTTAAATTGCCATATTGAAGCATTCATTTCCCCACTGATTTTAACATTTGCTCTTGTAGACTTTTCTGCCTCTTCTCTATCACCTCATACTCCTTAAGAAAAAAACAGTGTGATGCTGTGTGCTGGAACTTCTTGTTATAAAATTGATTTCAATACAGCAATTGTGCCCAGACTTCACATTGGGATCGAGAAAGCAAGCACAGATTCCAAGGAAGGAAACACATTTTTGACTAACAGACAGTATGAAATGTCATTAAACACATAACTATTCTCTAAGTAAAGATGCCTTGGGGGGGGGGGGNGGGGGGGGGGGGGGGGGGGGAAAGGTGATGGTAAACTAAACACAGCTCTCAACATGTGTGCAACTACACTGTTTCCCATTGATTTTAAAAGAAATTGTGTAAGGCACACAAATAGATGATGAGCAAGAAAAACCAGATTCCTCTCAGAAAACTCTTCCAAAATGCAGTGAAAGGATCTTTGAAAGGCAAGTTAAAATACAAGAGAGAAAAAAATGGTTTGTCTGATTTTAAAGCTGAATTAAAATGTCTTGTGATGTCTGTCAAACTGTCTGGGTCCCATTCTTGCAAGGACTCATGCAGGTAATGGGATCACTCACATACACAAAAAGCAACCGTTATATAGAGCATATACAAAGTCACCAACCATCAGTTAAATTTGCTCTTCCTTGTTATTTTAAGACCCTGTGTCCAGGATGCTGTTGACCATGGCACCTCAATTTATCAGAACAGAAGAAGCTTTCCCTGCTTCCTAAAATGTCACAGATAGTCTCATTACATCTCCTCACTGATTTCTTCCAAACACGGGCATAGAAATTCCTGACTTTTGGCAGTACCCAAACACCTATCATACACAGGTGTAGGAATTTCTGGTTTTGTGCAGTACAACTGGCACTTTTTGATTTAGCAACTTGAATATTTTTTTCTTGAGATCTAAGAGCAGTTGTTCTTGATGCTCTTCAACTGTGTTCTGCAAAAGAGTGCTAGCTGACAACAGGAGCTGCTTCCATTCAGTTACTGTTCATCACTTCTTCAGACATGTCTGTTGTGCAGGAAGGATAGAAGTTTCTGTCTCATATTGGCATTTGTCTTTTAGAAGTATCAAGTAAAATGCCCAAGGGCAGAATGTCTTCGACATTGCCAACTTCAGTAATGGTGTCCTGTTGATATTTCCTTCTTTCAAGGCTTCAAGTTTCCTTTGGAAAAAAAAAAAAGTTATTAATTTTTGTTGAGTGGTTGGTTTCTTTATGTTTCTATAATTTCAAACCTTCATATTCTTCTTTAGCCAAACATATCCAAAAGTGTCACACTCTATGGCTTCAGATGAATTGATGTAAAAGCACACATTTAACTATTTGCTACCTTTTCTTATTTCTTTTTCGTCTCTGAAACTTGCTGCAGTACTTATTGCAACCAGATTGTCTTCTCAAATCTTGCATGTGGCAGAACCGAGTGCAACAAACATTGAACGACAGGTACAACTTGGTCACCTGGTACTTTGTCACATTCTGGGACCTTAGGATCCAGCTCACCTAGGGATCATGTGAGTAAAATGTTTTGTCATGACCCATGGGCATGATTTGTCTGTGTTCATTTGGATGATTTCATATTATCCATGCCAAACAGTGGGCCAGATTCTCAGCTGATCTGCTTTGCTGGGCTGAAGTTGAGAGTGGGATTAACTGATGAGTATTGTGTCATTTCATTCCCCTCCTCACATGGACCCTGGCATAAAAGCAAAAATACAGAAAAAGCCCATCACCAGATAAAATAGAACTTGTACACATACAAGTGATCTATTGTGATCTATTGCTCTGTGACTCCTTTCCTTCCAGCTGTAGCCAGCAAATTATGCTATACTCAGGTATGTTCCTGAATTGCAGCTGGATTATGGCTTGGATGGAAGTCAAACACTTTTCTGAAAAGGTTCCAGTAAGGCCTTAGATTCTGATTATGCCAGGAAATATTGTCTGAAAAAAAGCTAAATTTAAATCCCATCACTGTTAATATCAGCTTTGCAGCAAAGAAACTGAAGAGAAGACCTCAGAGACACTCTTCAAAGAGTCTCTGGAATTTTAATCCCCTTGGTAATCAGTCCTGCTCCACAACAGTGCTGGGGAACAATTATGAATCACATGCTGAGGAAGTTTTAGTGATGCAGGGGTTTAAATAAAGCAAGCTGTTGAAGCCCTTTCTCACTGTTACCACTGCCAACTCAGCAACGTTGGTAATAGCGAGGGTGGGAACATTTTTTTGGAAGACTTTTCTTAGAAGAGGGCTTATATACAGCTGTAACTTCTTTTGAACCCTGTAGAAAAGTAATCACAGTAGCATAGATAAAATCTTAAATTCAAGCATTTGTTTCCATTTTGCCTCATGAAATTCTTGCTCTGTTTCAGAGCAGGAATCCCAGTCATCTGTTCATTCTGAGAGAAGAATATAAGTATTTAAGGAAAATAGAAACTTTAGAGGTTTAATGGATAAACTTTTACAACATTTATGAGGACTAACTTCACAATGTTCTGTCCACGTCTGTTTGTTTGGAAAACAAAGTAGTTTCAAAGAAAAGCTCAACCCAGCTTCTCTAGATGTACTTGGGGACATGTTCTCGGGGAACGTTACTATTTATAGCTAACATTTCTCTCATATGATTGTGTGTGTTTTGATGTATTTTAAGTTATTATTAGATATAGTCATTGCTTTTAGTATGCCTGGATACATGAAAATTTAAAGAGAATTTAAGAACTTTAAATATTGTTGTGCAAGAAAGTGTGGTGACTTACCCTCAGAATTGTAAGGTTACATCTTGTCCTTTAAAAACAGTGTTTACCCCTTAGATCAGTGACCTCTGGAGAACACAGAGCAAAACTATATAAAAATTACTGAAAAATTAAATAGCAAATAAAAATTAATGTTTTTTATGGTGTGATGAAATGTGGTGTTGCAATCATTTTTAATTTATTTCTGAGAACAAATTATTTTGTAATACAGGAAGGTCACAAGATCCACAAGTAAGGTCGCAAGGTCCACAACTGTTTTTTAAAAAAAGTTCCTAGGGCATTTACTAGGGCGAAAGAGCCCTTTATGGCACTTTTGAAATGTAGGAAATGGCACATGAGTTGTGTCACAGCCAGACAAACAGAAAAAGAAGAAACAGGCTAGAGAACATCTCAAACATTCTTTCACTGAAATTTTTAAGCTCAAAAAAATATTTTTGATAAATATCGCACGGATTTAGAACAGCAAAGTGAAATAATGGAGCTTAGATGACTGACAGTATCAGATTTTATTATCTGGCTTGGTTTTGTTGTTGATTTTGAGCGTCCTCTTTCATATTGTTTGTGTCCTTACCTCTCCATTAGATGTCTCTTAATGCCTTCAATTAAAACTTTTCAACTTCTCACCACCTTGTCAAGTCTTGGATTTCTGTCACATGCTAAACCTATGGGAGATGCATACTTAAACAGATGATTTCCAGACAGATGAGCCTGCAGGTGACGGAAGTACTAACTATTCCAAGCATGCCATTCTCAGAAAATGCAACACTATGTGAAACACCACCAAGCTCTGAGACTTTTTTTTTTTTTGAGGCTTACTTCATAGGTTTGGGTCTGCCTTCCAGCTTCTAAACTCCTCTTGTTCACGAGCCTGTAGATGTGGCTACAATGTTGCTCTGAACCTGCTAAGGAAGAAAGATTCTCACTCAGTCACTAAGTCATGTCTCCAAAGAATTGCCTAACACCTTATCCACTATGGGGTAGCCCTGTCTCCAGGAGATCACCATCTCCCTTGCTGAGACTTAGGGACAAGTGGTAAATCAGGGTAGCAACAGAATCACTCTGCAATTTCCCTTCCCCATTTTTCTCCTCTGCTCTCGTCTCTTCCCTTCCAGGGGGAAAATCAAGGGAGTGGACCCAAACAAGCAGCTCTTATCACTCCCTGCCCTCCTGTGAGGATGACTTGAGGTCCTTAGGGGAAGATCTGCTGGCTTCTCTAACTTTTGTGTCTCCCTAACTACTTTTCCCCAGAATGAAGAAGAATGGCTGGCAGGCAATTACCAGGGAAAATTAGACAAGGCTGCTGTCACTGGGAGGTTGACTGCAGGTTTCTATAACCTGTGACTCCCAGACATATCTGGACATGTCGGCAGGATTTATGCATGCTGGCATTGTTCTGGAGGCTAGAGGGCAGAGAGTCCCACTGAAGGACTCCTATCACTTCAGTGTCACTGAAGTTGAGTCACTCAACTCCTAGGCATTACATGATTCTTCTTCAGTATAAAAGAATAATTAGAGTATAAATGTTTTACAGTAAAATCTATAATAACTTATGTACAAAATACTACTAGTTAAAGATGAGACATGCTAATGATATCATTCTTGCAGAGATGGTTTTTAGTCAACACAACAATATTTGAAACAAGGTATAAGCGTTCCAGGTTTATTTTGCTGGCAACATTTTCTACCCTCTAATTTCAGGATACTTGCAGCAGAAATGGCGGGTTTTCACAAGTAATTTTGTTCCATTTGAATGTCTGACTGCTAATTACATCCAATATGTCTGCTTATTCTAGTGCATCAAGTTAAACACGTGCACAGAAGCTGTTTTAAACACCTTCTCTCCGAATGGCTATTTCTGGCTAATGTTATCACTACGTAGTTATTTCAGGTTACAATGAATTCTGTGAGTTGTCACTATAGTTTCTTGCATCCATTATACTTGTCTATTTGTGGCCACTTTTTTCACAACTTCTCTCTTTTTTATTAATGTACAGCACCTCCAGTATGTGATTTATGGCAGCAGGCACTGCTGTCATACAGACCGGTAGAGAATTTGCAATCATGTGCCATAAGTTATCTTTTGCTGGAGTCATAGCATAAGCCACTTGCTCAACTGTCTGAATAAATCGTTCCACTAATCTCCTTTCAAAGAGTAGATAGAAGTGGATGTGACATATTTGACTTTTTTTTTTTCTTCTGACAAACGGTTGATGGGCTTCATATGTAGATCAGATGAAGTTTCCTCTGTTGTACAATTTTTCCAGAGTCTCCCATCCTTAAAAACAAGCCTTAACAGGTCCACCATTTAAGCAGAAAAAAGCAGAATTCATAGAGTCCTTCAGGTGATCCAGGATGAGCATCCACCACGACCAAACAGACATGAACCATATGCTTAGCATATGCCACACAGATTGCCATTGGGCTGTTGAACGCTTGAAGCAATGACACAGTGCCTATCAGAGATGCATTGACTGTGGTGGTTTTCATGTCTTCTGTTGCTGTATCAATACTTTTACCACAAAAACAAATAATAAATTAGATGTTCTGGGATAGAATTTAAATATTTACTGTTCCAAACTAGTGTTTGCATAATTTTCAGACTATGTGTATCCTGAATGCCATGGATGACAATGACAATATGTGTATGTGGCTGTTGTTTGTATGCAAAGTTCAAAAAAAAACGTTGGTACACACATCTATTTCTGATAGAGATTCTCTTTTGCCGTGTTGAATTTCATTTGCTTTTATGATGTAATTAGTTGCCACATATTTACTTCTGTATTCCTAATATTTCTAGCAGCCATTCTAATGGGAAATAAGAACTTTTATCTCAGCTGTTATTTTTAAAATCAAAGAGTAAGAGAAAGCACCAAAAAGCAGTGTGTATTTCCAAAGTTGGGCTGCCATATCTGGAAACCTTGTCTTTGGGCTGACTTTCTAAATTCTTAATCTGTAATCTGTGTAAATTGTTTTCCGTATTTATCAGTGACCAGAATGCTTATTTAGGTCTTTAGGGACAAGTATCTATTTTCCTGATTTGTTTTAAGATGACACCTTGAGAACTTTGCAAATACACTGGGGAGGTGCTCAAGTTGTTATTTGTCATAAGCTTCAGTAGTAAACATCTTATTGATGTATACACATATATAGATATAAGGCTGGCCAAAATGCTTTGCATAACTTAGCCCATGTAGTTTGCCAAATGGCAGTTGCAGATGATATTCCAAACACTGGTACCTTATTCTGTAGTAAATCCTTTTCTGTCTGTTCACAGTCATGTTTTTCAGACTCCATTTCTAGGCTGGCTATGACAAAGTTCGTGCTCTAGAAATGCTAGTAAAGTGATTATATATATGCTGTGCAAGTAAAAGAAATGGTGGCCAGAAGTCAAACCTGGGTTAATTTTAAAATCACCAGAAATATGGACAACATCAT
The DNA here is from genome assembly GCA_013398295.1 of Chionis minor. Taxonomy (NCBI): domain Eukaryota; kingdom Metazoa; phylum Chordata; class Aves; order Charadriiformes; family Chionidae; genus Chionis; species Chionis minor. The sequence continues at coordinate 254,175 of VZSF01000744.1, read as the reverse complement.
TAAAAGACTGGCAGAAAAACTATCCCACTCATTCCACATAACTATGGTTAAAATTCCTGAGTCCTCCCCATGCTGTGAATTCCCCTTATTTCTGACAGCCGCCGAACTGACTTTGCAAACAGGATTGTAAAAAGTGCAGCCTTGTCTCCTCTTGGGGCACAATTCTTGTTTTTACATAGTACAATGGTAATATCACGCTCTTCCAAAAGAAATTGCTGAGGGGAGTGGTGTGGAGTTTAAAATTAAACATATTCTTGGACAGATCAACCAAATCTCTCTCGGTTGTTCTTTATGAGAAAATACAAGTCATTTCACAGCATAAAGATTTAGCACATGTTATTTAGAGTTTTATGCTCTTTTATAATTATTAGTACACAGGGGAGGAAAACTTCTCCCATGTATGCTTTTGGAAAAACTAATACTTTCTGTAGCATTGCAGTTTTTATACACTGGGATGATGCTGTTATGAAGTCACAGAAACAGGACTCTCCAGTTTCATGCTCCTTTTAGACTATTTCTATAGTCATCTTTTAAAGGATCCTCAAACTCTTTTATTTATTATCCTCTAAGTTTAACAATGTAAAGATGCTAGATCATTCCCAGCGTATTCCATGCTGTCAAACAAGGTTTGTGAATGTAGTGCTTTCTTCTTGGTTTCATTTTACTTATTACTAAGTTTTCATTTCTGTTGCAATTTCCCAGCACGTTTAATATCAGTTTCTGTTGAAAAATCTGTTCGTGGGTATGGCTTGGGATCAGCTGTGGCTTAGACAATAACCATTCAGGAATCATTCATTTTACATATGGCATGTGGACCAGATTCTTAATGCAACACTTAAAGCTCTTGTAAAACCGCAAGGTCCCCTTTCATTTCATTGACCTAGCTACTTATTCAGGAGTGTTTTCATTTGCCTTTCGGTTCTACCTGCACAATAAAAATGCTCTCAATCATACAAGGGTGTTGATATGGATGACTTTATAGAAATTGTACATTCTGAGCAAACATCTTGTCTTTTAGTTTGCTGGAAGACGATAGGCTTCACTGCTGAATATAGTTCTAACTCCCATCACATCTTGTAAAACTAGCACCTTTTAATCATCACTGAAATAATTTCCTTTTATACAACCTTTCAGTCTCTTAATATAGGCAAGACTGTCTTCTATAGAACATTTAACACCTCTTTCTTCTGAACTCTTTCCTTTTTTTGAACAGACAATGTTCTGATAGTAGAACTGGCTATAAATGAAATGTTTTTTGCCCTTGTTTTGTCAGAAACAATAAACCAAATGCGTGAAACTTAAACTGAGAAAAGTTTCTTGGGACTGGAAAGGAATTTCTGTTCAGAAAAAAAGCTAAAGACTATGGCCCCAGAAGTACCAATTACTTGGATGTATAGTGCATTTGTATGGAAAATGAAGGCTCAAATCTCTGCTCTGCCTAATTCAGACCAGGACCTTCAACCAGCAGCTCCACATTCCAATCTCATACTTGGCAACAAAGTTATTGATTATTCTGCAAGGAAAGATGTCACTCTTGGTTTCATTTGTAACGTGAGAAAAATAAAAAATGAAAACAAGGTTGTCTCATCATCTTGACATGAAACAGGAATACTTTAGAATCTTGCTTTTTTCAGACCAGGATTCAAATCTGCTGGTCTGTTGTTCACAGTGTTGCACGCTTCAGTTTTTAGACCTTGGGCACATGAATGGATTTGATTGAGTTATGCTACCTTAATGAAATACCATTCATGAATGAAACTGCCACAGCTGACCATATGCACATTTTAGTGCAATTTCATTAAAGTCTCTATCAATTGCATTTGTTTGCCTGTAGCAGTAGTTTCACTTTTCCTGGGTCTCTACAGTTTGCTCCCTCAGTCCAGTGCATTCCTGGAGGACTCACTGTCATTGTTGATTTTAGTGTCACTTCTGATTAAAAGTGCAGTTGCTGGAAAATCAGACTAGAGTAAAAACCGTCTGGGATTAAAAAGCCCCTATAAGAGGGCTTGAAGGACTTCTTAGTCCTTGGCCCTCATAGACTTTGAGAAGCCTCATCTCTTTAAAAGAGTACAAAGCAGCTCTTTCACTCTGCACTCTGTTTTACTTTGTTCTTACATGCCAATATAATTTTCAGTGTGAAGACTCAAATCTTCAGGCTGTGTTTAGAACTGCAGAAGTCACATGAGATTCAGGGGCAACTTCGACATATCACTGCTTTTTGCACCTTCGGAACAGACCTTTGTAAGCATCTAAAAAGGTGTGAAGTGATGATATGTGGTATGGGGTTTTTTGTAAACTGCATTGCGTGTTACATGAAGTGGGAATATCTCTAGTACGTGTTTTCCCAATAATGATATTCTATCAGGTCTTGACTAATCTAACATTCTTCTTTAACTGAGAGTAGTAAGTTCAGCAGCTTTTTTTTTTTTTTTTTTTTTCTGGGGATGAAATCCCGGGGAGGAGCTTTAATAGCTATGTAAATAATTCCTCCAAGAGATAGACACTAGTTTTTGCCTTTCCTGTAGGAACAGAACATGATTGTTTTCTGTACCACCCAATGCAATTTATTGTACAAGTTAACTTTAATGTCAAAAATGCAGCTGAATAATTAGCATGGCCCTAATAAACTAGTTAATGGGTTCAGCCAAAAGTATTCCTTGAAGTTTTCCTTGTTCTCTTTTCTACATAGCAACCATTAGCCCTACAGACATTTTCTGCCCACACGTAGTAATATGATGATGATCACACTAATAGCTTTGTTCACAACCTATCTTTGATTTCTTGCCCTTGACATTCCTCCTCCTCTGGCAAGTCTGCTTCTGTTCCAGAGATAAATGATTTATCGTCCTGTCAGTGGATTTCTTCCACACCTTGTATTCATTTGCCCCACACTATGCCCCCCAGTAATTTTTATCTGTTGTTTGCACAATTTGCCAATGTCTTGACAGTTCTCAGAATCTGACACGTAGTACAGTGTGTGGCTGGGAGGAGAACTTTCGACAGAAAAACAGGGGTTTAAGCCATGGCTTAAAAATTAATCATAGATAATCCACAGATAAATGGAATAACTTGTCTTCCACAAACAGATTGGTAAGACACAAAATACTGTGTCAGGTCTTCCTGTGTTATCTGAATGGGTCCAAACTCAATTTCGCATGCTTCATAGAGAGTTTCATCTAGAACTATTTTGCTGTTAATTAAAAGCTTGCTCTGGTGGGGTCAGGGCTTTAAATGATGTGACAAACTGAACCAAAATTAGAATGAAGAGATTGATGTGCGACAGACAGTTCTTGTAGTAGAAGGATCAGACTTAATTAGAGAAGTTAAATTTAAGTTCAAAGCTACAGATGGTTTATGTTATTATATAAAAAAAAAAAATTAATTAACATTTTAAAAGCTCTCCCTGTGTTAGCAATCAAGCCACAAGTTAAAACTCTTGGACTTGTGCAATAAGCTCCAGTTCTTCCAGTTACCTGGTGCTCAGCCAATTTCCCAACTGTGCCTATAATAGTGCATTAACAGCCATCCAGTCTGTTCCCCAAACACAATATTGGATCTGTCACTGCAACAAATTGCAGATCAGTGACCTCAGCGGTAAATGTTTAGTATTGTCTTTGGCCTGGGTGTTGCAGTTTTGATCCAAAACAAAGGCAGAGATTCAGTATAAACACCAGTGTTCTCTGTACCCTTACACCTCATGTTTTAAAATTAAAGTGACATAGAGGAAAAGGCATTTTAAACAGTAAAACGATGAGCTGTTTCCTTCCCCTTCACTGCTTGTCTTTTTTGCGGTATACTTGTGGAAAATTATGACAGGAAAAAAAGAGAATGGAAAACAATGAATAACAGCTTGTCTCTCTGACATCAAGTGTAGAGAAGTAGTGTCCTTCCTGAGGCAGAGAAGTGTCAAAGCAGCTGGGGTGGGACAAGTGAGCTGGGTCAGCTGTGCGAGTTACATATGAATGAGCATGTGCTGCAATGTGCTAGAAGGGGTCTGCAGGGCTGTGCTGAGTGTATCTAACAGTGCTCAGGACCTGGCACACATATTTTATTCCTGTGTTGGGTAGTTGCTTTGGACCACAAGACCCAAGGACTGGATGTCTCTCTGCTATCAGAGCAGATTAAGTGTGTACCTGGAACACCTCTTCTGGTTTAAAAACATCCCAGCACAATCCAGCTTGGATTTTCTAGAACTGCTCTGCGATATGAACCATAACACAGTAAATAGGGATGTTCAAGAGTACTCACATCAAAAGTACAATACCAATCTAAATGACATGGGAATGTAGATGACACTAGGAAGCGAAATAATAATTCAGCTAGTTCCATTTTAGTGTCAAGAGGCATGAATAACTAATATCCATGAAGCATTTTGAAATTTATGGATATAAAGTGCTACATCAATTTAAAACATTGACATCATTCTATTGCCATGCACTCATCATCATCTCTACTTTCAATAAATAATGGCATGACCTGTAGAGACTGTCTGCTAGATGAGGATGACTTCTTAATAATGTTTAAATCAAGACAGATTTAGGAACCCTGGAATGCAACTTTAAACACATGTGGATGTTACTTTTTCCATTATAATGCAGATTTGGTGCCCTCACTAGCTGCCCATCTAGCTAGCACTGACCTGTGCTCTTGGGATAGATGTAGTGTCACCGTACCAAGGGTTATTTCTTGTTACTGAAAGTCCAAGTGGATATAGCTACACTTCACAAACAGGAGTCTCTTGGACTCCAGCGATCAAATGAGTGCTCTTTCCTTCACTGTGCAAACTAAGGATATTATTTAAGCTGACAAGTACTCCAGATTTAGATAGAGAGAGTAAGACTTTGGATGTGTAATTAATGTAGGCTGGGACCTAAACAAATAACAGATGCAAGTGAATTTTGGTCAGATGTTTAAACTGTTCATGACATGTTTCTTCCAGTGTCTATAAAGCGAGACTGAATGCGCCTTTAGAGGGCTCCAAAGAGGACTTTGGTAATGAAAACCTAGGCTTGATTCCTAGGACTGCATTATCAGATGTGAAGTTCAGCTTTATTTTTGTGTAAAATAAATACAACTTTTTTTTCTGTCACTCAGTTCTGTAAAATCATAGAATCATAGAATTATTTAGGTTGGAAAAGACCTTTAAGATCGTCAGTTCCATCTGTTAACCTAACACTGCCAAGTCCACCACTAAACCATGTCCCTAAGTGCCACATCTACGTGTCTTTTAAAGACCTCCAGGGATGGTCACTATACCACTTCCTGGGGCAGCCTGTTGCAATGCTTGACAGCCCTTTCAGTGAAGAAATTCTTCCTAATATCCAAAACCTTCTCTTGTGCAACTTGCAGCCATTTCCTCTTGCCCTGTCCCTTGTTACTTGGGAGAAGATATCAACCCCCACCTCTCTACAACCTCCTTTCAGGTAGTTGTAGCAAACAATAAGGTCTCCCCTGAGCCTCTTTTTCTCCAAACTAAACAACTCCAGTTCCCTCAGCTGCTCTGCAGAAGACTTGTTCTCTAGACCCTTCACCAGCTTCATTGCTCTTCTTTGGACACACTCCAGCACCTCAGTGTCTTTCTTGTAATGACGGGCACAAAACTGAACATGGTGTTTGAAGCGGGGCATCACCAGTGCCAAATACAGGCGAAAAGTTGCTTACAGTTATAAGCCTCTGTACTCACATAAGCCTGTGTTGTCAGTAGGTGAAAAAAACTCAGACAAAAGTGAGTTTCGATGTATGGTCTCTGGTCACTTCATCCCATCAGAAGACTGAGTGACAACAGGTAAACGCACATGGTCTCTGCATCACTAAGGCAGGTGTGGACAAGCATCTGTGGAGGCATAGTCTCTTTCCTACTGCTGTCTGAGAGGAAGAACAACTCCAAATTACTCCAAAGGCAACATCCCCAAAGTGTGCAGAGCGCTGTGCTTTCTCATGAACAGGCTCTGGCTGATAATCTATTTATTAGTGCCTCAGCCTACATTAAGTATATTTCCACAGTTCCTTGCAATCAAGCGTCAGAAAAGAAACGTTTGCACTCTTGCCATTTACTGGTTAAGGTGAAAATCTAACATTAAACTTCATTTTACACACACCACTCACAGAGAATCAACTGTAATAGCATCAGCAAATTCCCCGTGTGTTTTTACCTTCACCTTCCATTTGCAGCTCTTGCCAAATGGACTTTTTCAACAAAAATGGAGGTCACTAGGATTAAATATATGACATACATTTCTTTGATTATTTTGCTTCAACTTCAGTCTAGAAAACTACTAATCAAAAGCAAGTGCCTAAAAGCAGATTTATCAATTCATGTTTGAAGCTGCTGGAACAATAAGATTAAATCTAATAGAATTTGTCTGACAACTCTGAATCTTGTCTTTTAACATTTAATAAAACTGAAATTATACGTGCTGTCAGGCACACTTGGAAAATTTTCCTTCAGAGATGAAGACAGTCAAATCAGCAGAAATCTATATCAATATTTTTCTCTATATAACTTCTGTATTTGTCTCCATGTTTTCCCCTTCCTGTACCTTTAGAAATGTGTCGCTAATTGGTCTAATATCTTTATTCAGCTGAGAACAGTCCATGCTTCTGTGCACTGGTAAAACCTACCCTTAAAGTGGAATTACAAAGAAATACTCATAAATGTAACTCAATAATTATCTTCTGTTCTATTTTTTCTGCTTTCTGGCTAAAAAAAAAAGTATATTTTAAAGATGTATACATTATTGATGGGTTTCTACTAACATCCTTTGTGGTTTCTCTATTAGTTTTCTACCTATTTTCTCCTTGTTAGTGTCACATCTACCCTAAGCATCCATGAAAACCTCTTCCCAGGGTTCTCCTTCTACCCTCCAGACTATCATTCCAGTATGATGGGGAAGATGTTTTGATACTCTAACTCTTTCCATATTCCCTCCTCTACTTTTTATATAATTTTATGTTGATGTTCATTTCACCCACAAACACTTACAAAAATATCAGTCTCATGGAAATCAATGGAGTTTACATTTATTCTAGTGACACCTTAAACATTTATCTTTTGTATGAAGGGTGAGTGGACTCCATTTAAAAGTAAAAATTTCTAAAATAGTTTCAGTAGGTGATTACTGCTGCCACAGAGGGAGCATATCCTCTACTATTGCAGTGTCTTTTTAAAAAAAGATGAGACCTTATGGTCTTTTATTTAATTTCCGTGCATTTAGAATAAAGCTACTTAGGTGACTTTTTGGCCCATTACATTATACAATATTATTTCCTTTGGAACTCTAAAACAGACATTTTCCTTCAAACTGGCTTGGTTTCTCAATTTTATATCCCCTCCTTCTCATGGCTCATTTGTGAGGAGAATTAGAGAAACATTCTGTCAGTCTTCTCAGAAATGTCATTTTTGCTACCATCCCATTCATAGCCTATGTTAGAGGTAAATATATTGAGTTTTGATTCTCTTTGTTGAATAGTTATTTTTTTTATTTCTGTAGTGTCTTACAGACAGCTAATACAGAAGGCCCATTATGTAGCACAGAGTACAACACAAAGTGAGTGAGTTCTTTCTCTGAAAAGCCTTTCATTTTAAGCATGCAAAATAAAAGTATTAGACCAGATGCAGTAGTGCAATATTTAGGACAAAGTCATGCCACCAGTCTGCAAAATGAAATGTCATTGTGGTTAACAAAGCTGCTGCAATACATGTTACATTTATGTAGAAGATGCAGCGCACCCACTGTGTTCTGAATTGCAGGTAAATTTGATCTCGTTCTCAGCATGGGCCAACTCTATCCAGAAAAGGTGGAGTCCAGATTATAAGATACTGAACTGAATTAATATGCTCTGGGCGTCCTCAGAGCAACTGTAGTATTTTCACTTCAGAACTGGCTTGTATCAGGCTGGCTGTAATGTCAGCAAAACAAGTTTTAGAGGCAGTAGTCTAATACATAAAAATAACCCAAGCTACAAACATGCTTCAGTCCAGCATCCTCTCTATTTAGATGTTTCTCACTGTATGGAAAGCTGCCTCTCAAAATTTGCCTGATTTTAAATGCAAGTTTCCAGCTTACATCAAGGCCTAAATTCCTCTAAAGTGTCTGGACTCTAAACTCTTACGGGAAATGGCACCTCAGTAAGAGTGAGAAACCTAAATACCACTGAGGATTTTAAGCTAAATCTATGGGGACTTATTTTCATCTTGTCTAAACCAATTTAAAACCTACAAAGCTGTTGGTTTTTAGTCAAATTCTACACCCAGGGTCAGATTTCACAACATTGATTTTAATGGAATATATTCTGCTAATTGTTTTGGCTGCAAGTCTAGAAGAATCAGTGTTTAAAATGTCATGAGTAGGTTTTTAAGTTTACGTCCTTACAAGAGCAAGTGGGAAAAGTTCATGCCTCTGATGATGCTGTGATTTGTCTGGTGGGATATCAGCATGGTCAGAGACTTGTGCTCCATGAAAAAGACTGAAAGCTGATTTTGTGGTCCAGGAGAAGCTAGGGAAAAAGTCATGCATTTAAAGTAAAACCTTCAATTGCACATCACAAGGAAAATGAAATGTGAAGCATTATTTCCTCATTGACTGAAGCTGTTTCTATTGATTATCTTCCATGCATGCAAAACAAAAGACCTGAAATGTTACATGTAGATCACATCCTGAGTTTCTTTTTGGATTTTCTCACCAGATTTGGTGAGAAATTATCCAAATTTATTTATCCAAATTATAAGCTGGAGTTGGGGTAGATTCAGCTTCTGTATTAGCTGTTCTGTTCGAATATTTTGAACTTGGACACTCTCTAAGTAGAGCTCCTTTGTAGGTTTTAACTTTGGAAATTTTACTGACAAAACTTGCAATATTTCAATCTGCAACAAAAGCTTTAACTCCGGCCTCAAAAATTTCTACAGTGTCTGTGATCATCTAATGGAAAGAAATATTTCAAGAATCTCATGTGTGTCCCAGAAAACTTGTACTGCACTTGTTCAGAGTTCAGACTACAAAAAGATAAAGCTATGCTCCAAATACAAATTGCACAGTAGTAGTACAATAGTTTAAAATCATCCTTTAATAGGTATTTCTACAGAGAAATGCTTAGTATTAATTAGCAATATGTGAATTACAGGGTGCAGGTGCTGGCCAGTTTGAAGTTCAGCATCTTGTTGAGGAAGCTTCACCAATGTCAGTTACTATGACAATGATTAGAAAGCAAAGACCAGTAGAATGTACTTAGAAATCCTTTTTAATTTATGCTTTTGGAACAAAACCCGCCAACCCAGCAGCTAACTTTTAAAGGCTCTCAGGTGTTAATAGCTACCTGTCCAATAGAAATTTTCTGCTATTGTGTTACTAGCTGAAGGTTGCAACCTTTAGCAATTAGATATTTCTGCCTCATGTTAGGCATTTTTTCCAAGAGAAAGCCTGCAACAGGTATAGTTCTCCTACTGCCAGCCCCACTCTAGAGCTGTCTGCATTGGCTGCCCCATCCCATGCAGTGGATTACGTGTTAAAGGTGTTCAAATGTCCTTTAGGTGAGCTGCAAAGTCTTTTCGGGCTCCATGTATTATTACATCACACTACCAACACTGCAGAGCAGGTAAAGGTCAATTGACATTCTGCAGGAATGCTTTCTGGAGAAATTTGTAAATTACAACTGCTATAGTTCAAATCAGGCTGAAAGATGTTGGTTCAAAAAATAGATGCTTTTTTGGAACTGACTGAAATTGGTCAAATTGCTGACAATATTCTTTTTCCTATTAAGCAGGGATAGAGGGAATGAAACAGAAAGGCAACAAGGAGAATTTTTGCTTAAGAAAGTGCCCATGAAGCCCTAACAAAGATAATGGATTTGCACAAGAGGAACTGAAATACATATATTTTTAATAATGTTCTTTGATTAGCCTGATAGGCTAAAATATCTATTGTAATACATAGGATGGGAGACAAATACCAGGGTTTTTTTAATCCTCTAACCAGTGTCTTAAATATTTTAAAAAGTATTGTGATTTTAATGTTAATTTCATTCTGCTGTTTTAATATACTTCTAATAATTAAGATAAGTGAACTTCTAAATTAATAGCTATTAATTTTCAATTCTCCATACAATATGTTCCTCTGCATATAAAACACATATAAATTAATTTAAATGTCCAGTATACCTGCTCGTGAGTTTCATTGACTTGCATAATTATGCAGCAGATACCACAGTAGATGATGGAACTAAGGTTGACAGTGCACATCAATAATTTAAGATAAAATGCATTACAAGGAGTCTCTATCCACAAAATCCAACTGTTATAAATGGGGAAACTCATAGTTAAAATTACATTTGAAGAAAATATTAACTTGTAAAACTATAACAATATTTTAAGATGAACATCTAAATAAATACAATTGTACCAAAGTTACATTTCCTCACAATCAATTTAGTATAATTACCCATATCCCAAACAATTATGAACGCTCTTGAATTTCTGCATTATGAATAGCCTTACTGACTTCAGTAGGAGTACTCATAGTGCTTAATAATTAAGCACCTGCATAATCCTTGGATGAATCTTGCAAAAGAACGATTTACTTTTAAATATATATCTTCCTCATTATATAACTACCGGCTTTATGCCCGAGAGGTGTTTCTGATGTCTAAGCTTTACATTGACCTTCTCCTTTTCCTGACATTATATAATTTTGTCGTGGGTTCTGCAGAACACCACAGTGTTACCTGGCAGTAGGAGCAGAAGCCAGGTTAGTGGCCCACCGTAAGGCTCAGAAATAAAAGTTAGAAAAAGGACACATAAAGTTTACCCTTTGGAGCAGGCCTCCAAATCTCTATGTTTAGTGATATTTAAGTCAGAGGGTGAATTAAAAAGGTTGGAAATGATGTCTGTTCCTAGTGAGACCTCTGTAAGATTATTTTTTATATACGTGAATATTTATCATTGGAAGACAACTATTTTTTGATTAAGTACTGATCAACATATATGGACAGCTGTGATGTTTAATAAAACTGCAGCTGACGTGATAAATTTGTTTTCATAACTACAGCATCAGTTGATGCTAACCTTGGAGAACACTAAAAAAAAGCTAGAAAATCTAGTGACATCAGTGAAGCTGGCTGCATGTTATTTCCCATTACTGCTATCAGTGTTATCTTGACAAGGAACAGAATTTGTGTCATTTTGCAATTTGTTTACATTTGTTATCCTGAAAATGTTCTCGTGGTATCACCAATTTTTCTGTACATTCTAAATAACAAGGTAATATGCTGGCACAGCAATGCAGGGAGGACCTCATTTCCAGGGTGTAATAACAAAGGTTGCAATGAAAGCAAAGATATCTGCAAGAATAAATGTATTCTTAAAAGCAGACTTGCACTGAGGACAGGAGGTACGCAAATAAAGCATATCCATTCTCTGGACAGATTTACTACTGGAAAGATTTGTTAACATAGCAAGACAGAGCTGCAATTGTCAGTAATTGGCATTCTTGTGTATTCCCAGTAAAAAGGCTACAATTTAGAGGGAGGAAAAGTGTATAAAAGAAAATCTACCCTCTCATATATGAAGGTTGTTTCTCCAGGAACTGAGGGGGGCTGAAAGGGTAGTATGTGAAACTTGAATTGTTTTTAACTATTCTAGTGATAAAGGTAGGACTTCTTTCTCTTAGGTTAGAAGTAGTTCATGAACATACAGTTCACTTGAAGACAGGAAATTCTGTATCTTCACATGTATCATAAAGAAAAGCAACAGCAAAAGTGGCTTTTGGTGAAATAGTTTTTCTTATTTATGCTGTGGATATGTGTATAAGATTGTGGATTCATGGGCTTATTTTTCCTTTAGATGGTATCTCTCCTGCTGTGCAGTTCGTTGCCCACTGAGAAGTGTTTCAAGGTAGAGCTTGAGCAGAAGTTACTCGTGATGGATGAACAGGCTGACTTTCACAGTCAGATGGCAGTTGAACTGGGGACTCCTTTACTTAAAAATATTGATAATCTCTAATATACAATGGTCTGTGGCAGACATGACCCAGATAGACCTTTTTACTGGTCATTTGTGGTCTGCAAGTCATGAATTATGTGAACTGTGGAGACAATTTAATGTTGGCAATAACAGTAAAGAGTTTGCCGAATGGCATCAAATTATATGTACTAAGGAAGATTGCATAACATCATTAATAACTGCTGACATGACCAGTAGATAACAGAAGATGTAGTCCTTGGGTAATGCTGTGCAGTATGTGCCAGCTTAAACATGCCTGAATAAAATGAGGGGATATGGTAGACATCGGAACATCTTGCAGCGTTGTCACACTGTCTGGTAATGCTAAAAGGTTATCAGGAGAATATGGGGTCATCAGCTTTCACTTGGGAGAAGCTCTTGTCCAATGTCAAATTCTTAAAAATCACACACCCTGGGTTTGGGGTTTTTTTCTCATGAGGTTCATGAAAACACCCACCATTAAGACAACAGCAGAACATGAGGGACAAGAAGTGTCCCAGACGCCTCTCCACTGTAGGCTGGTGGCTGAGGATGTCAGTCCCAGCACACTGTCAGGGACAGCTGCTTGACAGTCCTCACACAGTAACCAAAGGATGATGCCTGATGGCTGACGTTTAACTGGCGAGGTGGGGAGGAGATGAAAAAAAACAGGGCAGACAAGTAAGTATGAAGTACTTTATCCAGAGCCCTTGAGGTAATACATAGATGCAGTGACAGCAAGGTCAGGAATTTTACTCATGGAGTGAAAATGTGCTCTTTAAATAGTTCATTAAAGTATAACATTTCATGATTTCCTGTTAACAAAACAAAACAAACCAAACCAAAACAAAACAAAGCCACCCTAATTTTCACCAAGACTTACATCCATGATCACATTATGAATTATAGACTAAACATGATACATTTTTTTCTTTCTCTCTCATGTCCAGGTAATGAAAAAAACCAATAAATATGTGGCTGTGGCAGGTGCACAACTTCAGTAAATACCAAGTACTAGCATTGAGTACAAGATTACCTGAGGAAGAAGATAATGAAAGTTGATTTTTTTGCCCCATTATCTCTTTTCATCTCATTATCTTCATTTCATTATCTCTGCCCCCAACAGTAACAATAAATAAATAAAAATGACAAGCATTTCTGCTTAATAGATCAGAAACACATTTATGATTTAATATTTCAGTTAGTTCACTTCTTTCATTGTAAATAGACCATTAATAGTGATGGTTTTCTAGTCAAAATGGCTTATTTTACACTTCTCCACTCCTTACAATCCCCAAGAAATCTGCACAGTCTTTTAGGCTGACCCTTGCACAAACCTGGCTGGAAGGCTGGGAATCCAACACAATACTTCTGGAAGATTAAGGATACACAGAATATATATATTTTTTAACAGTGTTAACTTTTTTAACAAGGAACGGATTTTGTCATTGTCTGACAAGGCTGAGGAACTGACAACACATTTGGAAAATTATGGGTCAGTGAGATTCAAGGTCAAGAACAAAGAAATAGAAATTTTCTGGTCAACTGCTGATGTCTTATGCTCTGTATATACCATTTTTTCCCTCATAACGATATTGTCTGTGCCTCCGTCCAACACAGGCAGAATGCCTTCAGGCTTGGAGAGTTGCACACTAATTTCCCCTTCACCGTTTACACCTTGCTTGTCATTGGATAGACTAATATAGTCGTTTATGTGGCTAACTCTAATAACTCCAAACTATGGCTGTCTGAAAGAGTGACATCAGCCCTCAGACACCAGTGCAGAGAGCACATGATCTGAATGCAGATTGCAGCCAAAGAGTAGGGTGTGTTTCTGGGTTTTGAGGGAAAAGGTGTGCAGCTGCACAACAGTGGCATTAGCTTCCACTTTTTCACCAAAGCCTACTTGTTGCAGATCTTTGAAGTATGTGAAGGAGAAGATACATAGAATGTACACTGATCACACCAGTTTGGTCAGCTACGATTTGCCCTTTGTAAAGGTGCCCTGGCCATTCCCAGTAATCTTCTTTTCCTTATGTGTCTGCAAATGAATTCCTGAAGAAAGGCACATGATCTTTCCTGGGACTGACAGGAGACTGACCAACCTATAATTCCTGTTGAGTGCTTTTCCCCAGTTTTTCTCTATCAACCATCACTAGTCTGTCTATGAGGAAAAAAACCAACTTAAATTAAAAAGAGTTTTAACGGCTATCCTTCCTCCCAGTGACTTGATTCAGAGGCCAAACCAAAAAAAAAAAAAAAACAAACCACAACCCAAAAAGAAAGAAAAAAAAATCTGGCAGTCATGAAGCTTGNTCCCTCCCCCCCATTGGATTAATTTAGGGCCCAAACAAAAAAAAAAAAAAAAACAAACCACAACCCAAAAAGAAAGAAAATAAAATCTGGCAGTCATGAAGCTTGACTCGGAATGATGGATTCTGGGCTTCACACCCAGTGAGGGATATGTTTAATTTGTCTTGGCAACCACAGATCTCTTACGTACTGTTGTTTCAGTCATATAGCCATTCTGTATGGGGGTGTTTAGTTCAAGCAGAATGCCTCTGGGGGTAGTCAAGTTGTCCTAACCCCTCCCTCAGCGCCTAAACACTTTTTTCTTACATAGACTGATATAGCCATTGACGTGATTAACTGAAATATCTACACACTGCAGCTGTCTGAAATATACTCAACTGAGGGAAATTTGGAGCACATGCAGATACAGATCTCAGCCAGAGCTAGTGAAGGCCTCCTCAGTTCTTAGGGGAAAAGGGCACGCACCTGTGAAATTATGAATCAGATTTTCCTAATTCCTGTCTCTTTCATGTCCACTTCCTGGCTTTTTTTCAGGCTGGGGGACTTCCATGACATGTTTGACTAGTGGCTAAAACCATGTTGTTATTTTCTGAATCTATGTTGGCCAATCAGAGTCCAGCTGACTCAGGACATTTCAGAGCATCTTCTTTTTTTTGTTCAGCATCTCCTCTACATAAGAAATTGCAGAGCTTCAGGAGAGCAAAACTTGTCATCTGCCTTCATTCTCTGTGACTCAGTAACAAGACTCTGTGAATTTAAAATGCTGAATAATGAGAAAATATTTGTCGTGCTGCTGCAGGAATAATTAGTAGATTTCTATGAATTGGTTGGAGGGTGTCATGGAGTGGCATGTCCACTTTAGGATTTAGGTATAAAATGAGGAAAACATTTTTATGAGGAAAACATTTTCCTAGGAGACCCATGCAGCTGGACATTATGTGACTACCTCCCCTCTACCTTGCCCTTCCAAGGAGTTGAGTGAACCAGTTGCTCTACCTAAATAAGCCTCTTCTGTTCTCACCCAATAGCACTCAACAATAGGTGGTATAAATACTTAGGAGCCATTTTTATGGGTGATATTTCATCAGAACCTAAATTGAAAAAAAATATTATTTGACACTTGAGATCTCATTCAGTTTTTTCTGTTGTCTAAACTACTTCAGAAATTACATAAGGTACAAGACAAAGCACATTCTTAGCATTGGCTATGTGAAATTAAATTGTCTGAATATTTGGATAAAATAATGTATTACTAACTGGTCTTTGGTTGGATCATTGTCATGTTGAGCCAGAGACGTGCAGAAATGTGCCCACAATGCCTCTAATTGCAGCAGCTGTTATTGCCCCATTCTGTTTAACATCTGCTTCAAAGCAATAATCCCATTGATGCCTCTGATGTATCTGCCAGCTGTTTCTAATAAACCGGGAAAGTTACAACCCTTTTAAGTGACAGTCATTCAAGATGCTCTATAATTGCATAACTGCATAGAAGAATGAGGCTCTTTCTGAACACAACCAACTGAATATTTTGATTATTTTTGTTGAAGGCTTTTACTTCTGGATGACTGCTCAAGCAAGGAAAAAACCCAACCAAAACCCCCCCCCCCCCCGCCATTGCACACTAAAGTTCATCACACTGTCTGAAAGAAATCATGAGGGAGACTTAAAGAAATCTCTGTACTGGAAAACCAACTGGAAATTTCAAACACTCGTGAAGTTTGTATCTCAACTGGGCATTCATCTGGCAATTTATATTGAACTCCTGAAGGCATTTTTTTCTCTTCTTCAGCAGTAAAAGGTGGGTTAAATATATTGTAGAGGATAAAATAATAGAAGAATAACAAAAGGGAAGTATTCTCACTGCTTCTTTTTAGCAAAAAATTTCCCTAGAAAATTTCACCTTGAATAATATTCAATGAAATAATTTCTCATAACCAATAATCTGAGTTTTAATTATCTATTATAGCCAATGATTTGTTACAAAAATTGAAAAACTCCAATTCCTACAGTGAAAAAGCGTTATATTTTTTGAGGCAAAGATCAACACATTTTATTTTATATGCTTTTTATATGCTGACTCCAGTGAGAGACCTTGCTTTTCATTCCCTTGTCAGTAGGTTAGGGAAGAGTATAATTTCTGAATATAATTTTGAGATGTTATTGTTTGTTTGTTCTCATTGGTAAATGTGCTAGATGCCAGAGTTTAGCCCAGTCAGCCCAAGTTTCAGGGTATTTGTCCTATGCTTTGGTCAGATTATATCCCCAAACCTGAATAAGTTATTTAAACTGCTCTGTGAGTCCCAGTTAACGGTAGTCCTTGGGATCCTGTCTCCATAAAAATCAAGGACACAATCTTAAAGAACACCACAAACTGCAGGTCATCTGCATGTCTTTTCTTCAGACAACCCAAGGCTTAATGGAGGCAGGTTCATATATGTGCATGTCAAAAGAGAGTTGGGGCTGCACTTGAGAGTTTGCAAATACTCCTTTGCCTCTAAGTTTAGCTGTAATGTAACTGCCGGGCTCACAGCAGCTGTATTGTGACATGCCTGCAGCTAGATTGCCCTGCTCCACTATCAGATTATAAGAGTCATTTGGGGTACTCGGGTATTTGTACTCTGAACTGGCAACTGACCATTTCTGTCCTAGTCATTTCACAGAAGGAAGGCCCATCTACCATACAGTATTTTCGCCCTTACGGAAGTAGCCTTTACAAGAATATTACAGTTGTCTTCCTATGGGAAAACTAGCTCACCAGTGAAAAAAAACTAGGCCCTTCGGCAATCAAGCTGTCATCTCTAGACTACAGGCAATATACTAAAGACAGTAAAGAAAAAGACTATTGTCAGAAGGTACATATATTTTTAGATAGTAATCCGGATCTCATTTAATCTAAGTGTGCAAAGCAAAGTGTTTAAAGTCGTTAATGTGTCATTATCTTAAAATCAGTTATGTTCAGTCAAAGGACATCTGCTTTTTGAAAGAGATCTCCAACTTGGCATGAATATGTGTTCAAAATCTACATGTCAAACTTCCTCATAAGAGCCACCTTATTTTGTGTCTGATATTGAACTCTGTTTCAGCCTTTTCATATTTGGTCTCGTTCTTTTGTCTCCACAAACCAAAAGTACAACAATGTAGAAAACATAACTTGATGTTGGCTGTATCCTCTGTCTATGTGAAGCGGGGAATGGTTGTTTTGTCTTTGATATGAGTACATGAAGTACACAAAAATGAGGTCAATATAAAGCATGAGGCAAGAGAACATTTTTTCGTACATGGAGGGTTGCAACCCAACCCCAATTTATCTTAGCAGTACTGCTGAGAACTGATAGTAACAGCAACACTTCCAGGACTCTGCAAGAGTCTTCGGGGTGGATAAAAAAGAAAGGGCTCAAAAATAGCTGTTTACTAGCTGTGGGAGAGGAGGCTCTGGAACATTTGTAATGCAGCCAACTGAAAATGGTTTAAGTCTTAACAATGCTTAGGAAATAATGCAATGCTAAAAAAAATATTGTATTTGAATGCTATCCATTCTGCTGTCATCTATATCTAGACAGAAGAATGAGCATTTTACAGATCTGAGGCAAAAAGTTATACCCAGCATTTCTTGCAATACTGAGAAATACCCAATCAGAGGCAAGTTATGTTTAATGTTGGTGACACAGAACTAAAAGAAAGGCTGCTGAGGGATTTTGATTTTGGCTTGCAGGAAAGCAAAAGACATTTGCTTCCCAAGCAGACATAATCCGCATCCCATAGACTACGTACAAGTTTGTAGAAGATCTGAACGAAAGAGGTGTGACAACAGCTTAACCAGAAGACTGTCCATACCTGTTCTGTGACAGTACATCCTCACCTAAGATCTCCCAGCTTTAAGTGCAGTGCCAAAGGTGCAGAGTATTAAAACACTATTACTGCATGTACAGAGTGACCAAGCCTAACTGGACTTCCGTAAGGCCTTTGATATGATCCCCCACAACATCCTTCTCTCTAAATTGGAGAAGCATGGATTTGATGGGTGGACTGTTTGGTGACTGAGGACTTGGTTAGATGGTCACATCCAGAGGGTAGTGGTCAGTGGCTCAATGTCCAGATGGAGATTGATGGCAAGTGGTGTTCCTCAGGGGTCTGTACTGAGACCAGTACTGTTTAATATCTTCATCAGTGACACAGACAGCAGGATCACGTGCACCCTCAGCAAATTTGTAGATGATATCAAGCTGAGTAGTGTGGTTGACACGCCTGAGAGAGTTGGGGCTCCAGGGAGAACTTACAGCAGCGTTCCAGTACCTACAGGAGGCCTACAGGAGAGATGGGGACAAACTTTTTAGCATGGCCTGTTGTGGTAGGACAAGGGGCAATGGTTTTAAACTAAAAGATGGTAGATTTAGACTAGATATAAGGAATAAATTTTTTACAATGGAGGTGGTGAAGCACTGGAACAAGTTGCTGAGAGAGGCTGTAGATGACCCGACCCTGAGCAACCTGATCTAGTTGAAGATGTCCCTGCTCATTGCAGGGGGGTTGGACTAGATGACCTTTAAAGGTCCCTTCTTACACAGTTGTTGCTAAACAAGTTCTTTTCTGCTGGAAAAGCACAAGAAGTTGGGAGGGGACACAGCTGGGACAGCTGACCTCAGCTGACCAAAGGGATATTCCATACCATGTGATGTCATGCTCAGTGTATAAAGCTGGGGGAAGAAGAAGGAAAAGCAACGTTCAGAGTGACGGTGTCTTCCCAAGTAGCTGTTATGCCTGATGGAATCCTGTTTTCCTGGAGAAGGCTGAACACCCGTCTGTCAATGGGAAGCAGTGAATTAAGTCCTTGTTTTGCTCTGCTTGTGTGCACAACTTTTGCTCTACCTATTGAAATGCCTTTACCTCAACTCACAAGGTTTTTTTCTCACTTTTACTTTTCTGATTCTCTCCCCTATCACAACTGGGGGGAGTGAGCGAGTCGTTGCCTGGTTCTAGCTGCCAGCTTGTATTAAACCATGACAATGATTAAGAAATATTTAAAAGTGACTAGCTGATGAAAACACGTTGACTGTTTTAGATGAGAAGGAAAACTCGGCAAATCACAGAAAAGCGTATATTGGGATAGTGTATAATTGTGGGAAAACCCCAAGTTTTCCCATTTTGGAATTATGCCAGCTACTAAAATGCTTCAACAAAAGAATAATATAAATTTGGAAAAGATTGTTCAGATAGCAGCTTTTAATATGATGAAAACAGGTCTCAACTTGGAAATGATGACAAGAGCGCATGTAAGATTATCAGGTTCAAATATAGCAAAATTCCATTTGTGGTTAAAAGCAGTAAAACACCCAGAATCCATATTATTATTGAGAATCCAGCAAATGACAAAATGAAGCCAAGAGGCAAAAGCTGAAGCCACAGTCAACAAAAAACCCAAAAGACTCTTACCAGTCCATAAAAGGACTATAAGAAAATCCTGGAAGATGCGTGATATGGCAAAGGGCTGGTAGAATTGTGTTATTGTCTGCTTCTGCACAAAAATGACATAGCTGACTGAATTCTACCTAAAGAAAAGATCTTCCTGATGAAAGATCTTGTGTGGCCTGAGGGAACACAAGATGCAATGTGAACATGTAACTTGAAAGAGGGCAAGGGAGCCTGACTAGGAACAGCAACAAATAAATACACTCCAGCACTGGGATCCCACTTGCTCATAAGTCAGTCATCTCTCAATGGTAGTGCCAGATTCTGTAAGGGTTTAGCTAGTACAAGGCAGTGGCCATATCTGGTTAGTACTATAAGATCTGACAGAGCGATCTGCTTCCAGCTTTCACTACCAGGTCACACTGCAGGTTTCTGATACACAGAAGCTGTAGAACGAGAAAAGAATAAAATAGTTTCTAGCTGTAAGATGACACCTAATGGAAGAACCAGATGTTTAAGTAAGTTAGAATTGTACATCTAGCTAGATTTTACTTATTTCATAATGATCTACTGCAGTAGATAAACATAATGCAATTACATGGGGGTCTTGCAATTTGTGCAGTTCCGGAAGTTTCATCTCCTTCCAGAAGCTGGCAACACCACACCTGCTTCTTGGCAGAAAACACTCCTGCATACTCACCACTAGATGGAAAGAGACACTTTCGTGATACTCTAAGTTTCTTAGAAGTTTCAAAGACATAGTGTCAATGCGTTTTGAGATCTATTTACTGATGGAACCTATTAGAACATGAAGTCATGAGGGAGGAAGGAAGGAAGAAAAACATTGAATGACGAACACAGTTTTGGTATTTTTGTCTAACGTAATGGTTTTTTCTCTGTCTCAGCAAGCTGTTACTTTCAGTACTTCTTGAGTTTATTATCCCAAAATACAGAATCAATTTCCAAATAGTGTATTTATCTAGCTTTAAATGCAGCTCACTATCTGCATATCTTACTTGACTACATAAAAAGAAGAGAAAGTTGCACCAATTCCTTCTGCAAGCAGGCTCTCAGGATGAAATTCCCTGTTAAGGTCTCCAGCACACTTCACGCATTTCTTTCCTTTTACTCAGAGAATCCTGAGCTCCCCAGCTCACCCC
The DNA here is from genome assembly GCA_013398295.1 of Chionis minor. Taxonomy (NCBI): domain Eukaryota; kingdom Metazoa; phylum Chordata; class Aves; order Charadriiformes; family Chionidae; genus Chionis; species Chionis minor. The sequence goes on along the minus strand of VZSF01000744.1, from coordinate 233,325 downwards.
TCTGCCTGGTTAGTAGTTTGTAACCAAATGACGTACAAAGTAGCAAACTTTCCCCATGATTTACAGACTATCTTTTTTTTTNTTTTTTTTTTTTTTTTTTTTTTTCCATGCCCACTAGTAACTATTATCCAATAGGAATCTGCTTACCAAGTGTAGTGTTACTACAGTCTGCCTTTATGGAAAATCAGTTATGGCATTAAACTTTGTAAGTAAGAACATTATAAGTTTAAGGAGTTGGATTCTTCCTAAACAAAAATGTAATTACATTTCATAAGGATAAAAAAAAAGTATGTATTATACCTGTATCTCATGTTTATATCCAAAACACTGTTCTTAACTGGCACCATCTCTAAGTCCTGACATACGCTTCCAGAGCCCCCGTCACTATATGGGTCTGACTATAAAATTAATATGACTATATACACTGTCATCAGTCTTTCCTCAATGGGAGACAGTAAGAGAAACCTTAAGGTTCAGAAGAATAGAATCATAGAATATCTCAAGTTGGAAGGGACCTATAATTCTCCTGAACTATTGAGAAAGATGGTGAAGAAGAAAGAATAATATTGATTCATTGGCTGTAAGTGATAGTCTCACCAACAAACCTGCAAGATCTTAAGGCTAGAAGCCTCTGCTGGGTGCAGATTCCAATTCCAAATCACTGTGTGCCTCATTCTCAGTGCAAGCAGGTTGAAAGCAAAATACAGATCACCTCTGTCAAATTTGTCTCAGCATCCACTTTGTCATATCGGCAATCTCCTTCCTTACTATTGACTTTCCATTGTAACACATTACTAAAAAAAATGGTGTTTTTGCTTGTGAAACAAAAAGTGAAATGATTGATAGAAGGCACCTTTCATGTTGTGGTAGTGAACACAAACAAAATAATATGATTTTAGAAAATGGAATATTACCGGTGATGAGAGACTTTGTGTGCTTCTGCAAAGTCATAAACAAAATTCCTTCTTTATTTTTTCCCACAAACATAGTCAAATGTTCCCATCATAACAAAAGTAGACTACCTTAGGACCTACCAGGCATTCAAGTTTCGTGTGATTCCTCAACAATACAATTGAAAATCAGCATAGAATCATATTCCTAGTCCCTAAGCAAGGACAGGCACATTCACACTTAGGATTACATTTTCATACAGGAGTTTGTCCGTTGTGGATTCAGTTTACATCCCGACTTGAGCTGCAAGCATGAATCCACAGTAGCAACTCTCAATAGTTGGTTGCGAGAAAGAAGCTGGTAGTTAGAGGTTTGAATAATCAGCTGTTCACCTAAATCATATTTCAAATGCAAAAAGGATTACAGGACCTAGCCTCTTCAAACATTTACCCTTGCATGTGTTTTTTCATAAAAGCAAATGCCAACTAAGAGTCATTCTTCTTCATATGCAGTGTTAAGGCTAAACTCCTACTAGCATGAGATCCCTTGATGTCCCAGGAGTTATATGCATGTACTCCAGCTGAGAATTTTGCCCAGTGACTAGTTATGCAAAGATTCACATTATATGGTAATAATAGGGCTCTTTGTTCAACATTGCATATCACCACTGTACCATTCCATATGTACATTAAAGCCTGTTTTATTACTGTAACGTGCAGCTGATATGGCCAAAATACTATCTAAAACAGAGAGTATAGGATGTCATTTTGGCGCAATCAGTGCTATAGCAAATCCTTGTCTGAACAGTTTTCAGTACAGAAAGAAGCTAAATGGTGGATGCACCTCCAATGAGTGCATATCAAATGGTTTTACTGTACTTTTAAGGTTTGCTCAGCCTGCAAATTCCCCTTAGAAGCACAGTCAGTGTTTCGTACCCAAAATGATTACCTGGATGGAGAAAAGTCTTGCTCATTAGCATTCTGCACCGTTGCCACAAGCTGAAGGCGTTGAAGGAGAAAAAGAGGAGGAGGGACACACACACACACACACACACCTAAAACTAGATACACAAATAGGAGAAGTGATTAAAGATCACCGAGGTGGAAAATAAGAAAGCTGCCAAGTTGTTTAGAAACAAAATTTCACATTTTCTGAAAGTGGTGCATTCTAGTAGAGCATTTTTCCTCCTCGTTCTTTGTATGTTTCCCTTAGAACTGATCTTAGCAGGAATGAATAATTTGGTGGGGCTGAAAAGAGAGTAGAGGATGTGGTGGAATTTAATGGAGGGCCCATATATAAACTCTGTACTGACGCAAAAGAGGATAATAAAGTATCCATACAGCTGAGGGAAGGAACAGGGTGAACAGGTACACTACAAAAAAAGAATCTGGCTTTCTACCTCTTGTTCTATTTAAAAACATGAGGTCCGTAGTAATTTGTTGTTCCCATTTACTTTCTTAAAAATTTACTACTTCTCAATCTCAGTTTTGAGTTTTGGCCTTTAACCTGTTGGCAGCATTGTTAGCAGTCAGAAGCCTGTCTGTGTGTGCAAAAGAGAGTTAAAATTTCATTCTCTATATTTATGTTATTATCGTGAGTTAGGGTTTATGTACTAACATTCACGAAAAAAATACAAAGATTACTCATTACATGTCCAATAAATAATCTGAGTTACTCTTGGACACTTCTATAGGTTTACATTGACTAAATGAGGAACATTGGATAAAAGTGTCCTAAATTTTAGACATTCTGACTTCAGTCATCAAATACCCACAGCAGTTGAAAGTACTCAGGGTGGAAAACTGACAAGGGAAAGCATTTTTGGTTTTTTTCACATGGAAACTTTAAACCGGGCTAGCTGACCTATGGTTAATTGTACTTGAATGGGGCATCAACAGAAATACTGGAAATAGGTCACAGCTCTTTTTCATCTCCTCCAGATGCCCTTTCCAGTGTCACAGAGGAGTCAATAATATGATTTGGAGATGAGAAGAAAGTAGTTCTGATTGTTATAAGATATATCAACCCACCTACAATGAATGCCAGTTCTGCACTCTAAGTCTGAAGATGCATCTATGTCAGTGGTTTAGCTCAGATCAGGAATTAATTTTTGAAGTGGATCTCCCGTGTGCCTCCACTTACCATATTGTCATTTACATTGCAGGGCACACAAATTGTATTCTTTCCACATGAAAATAAGTCCAAGATAAACTCCAGGAGGCCACCTAACACCATCCAGTGGACATTGAATAGTGAGGGGAACAGTGTTCCCACCCCATCTCACCCTACTCCTGCAGAGCGCATCCAGTCCAATTTTTTTCCACTGTCTAGATCTGCTTCTACTGCACTGTTTTCCCATAATTGTAGATATAGCCTGAAAATCCCCATTTCAAGCTAGGCTGACCAATTCCTTGGAAGGATGCTGGCTCCTTAATCCTGAAGCCGCATGTGCCTGGTGGAGACAGCATATGTTACTGAGCTCAGCGTTGCCTGCAATCAGCCCTATGGACAGACAAAATCACAAGCTGAAGTGAACTACTCAGTACCTCCAAAATATGCACCAAACCCAGGCTTTATCAGACAAAATTACAAAATGGAGAACCAAATCAACTTGTTTACATGGGTGGAGAATTTAGCTCTCTAAATTCTAGATTTTTCATGAGCTTCTTACAAAATCTCTCTAGAAAGCTACATTGATTGTAGGTTCCAGAGGCATCCCCAGTGTTCCAGAGGTATCACATTTATGTTTTGTGGTAACCCATACCAGAGTGTGCCACCTATGGCAACAGGCCAAATCCCATATAATCCCATTCTCTTCAGCAGTTGTTTTCTCAGAACAGATGCTCTGAGCCCACATTAGATTCCCTTGAGTGAAACCATCTGCATACCCTTTTCTAGCATTTCTTCTTTTTCTTGGGCTTGAATATGTCTTCTCTATAAAATGTTTTTCACATCATTACAAAGAGCTATTCTGATACCAGCATATGTCAGCAAAAATTATGATCCCTCCTCTAGCGTGGAGGAAGTGTGAGTAAGTTTTAATACCTCTTTGCTGTAACCCGCGCATAAACAACTTCAGCGGAATCTTTTTCGTCACTTTCTACTTGAAGTTTTTCAGACACAACATCTCATTTACTTTCGTAACATAAAAACTGAGTGCTACCTATCTGACCAGATGACTCGCCACTAGTTGCTTCATACTCTGCAATACACAAAATCCGAACATAACAGAGCAACAAACAGCTTTGTAGGTGGTCACTCAGGATCACATCTCAGTGCCAGATTCAAACACTATTGGCTTTGTCACAGCTTCATTTTGATCAGAGGGTAGATGAGCAGTTATTTATATGTCATTTCATAAAACTGAAGAGGACAAGATCTTGCACAAAACAGACTAAAAACATGTTGATTAGTTCTAGTAAGCTCTGTTATTGCTTGTTTCAATATTTAATTCATTTTAGAGAGGGAGATGTATGTTTCTGATCCCACATAACAACCCTGATGAGTGCGAGCCTTGGCATTTGACAGAATCTGGTTTGGCACCCTTCACTTATATTACAATTCATTTTTACTTGTCTCTAAAATATAAATACACAGACAAAGTATTTATAATGTCTCTGGGGGTTTTGGGGAATTGTTCTTTTTATTTCCTTTTTTTTTTCTATGAAATCAGTAAACTCTGATACAGCTAGTGGTATACACAAATACAATATTTAGCTCGCTGACGTTTTATATTTCTGGCTTTTATTTTTAGATCATCTACCATGATGTTGGACAGATAATTCTACCTTATTATTTTGGATGATAGAAAGCACATTAGGATCATACTAAGTCCCACACAATGAATTTTTAACTATTCTGCAAACTTCAAGCATGAAAGCACAGTGGAACTGTTTATATGGTTAAAATTAAAAATATTTATGAGCATATGAAGGATCTAGATCCTAGCTGATATAACAGCTGTATGTGAAGATCCTTTGACCATCTATGGTAATCCTTTCCAAAGTGAAACATGGCTACAATTAGTATTGAAATCTCTTTCCAAAGAATAGTTCTAAAGGCATCTATCAACATAAAACAAGGACAGTTAAAAGATATTTATCTAATGATGCACTCAGACATCTTCAATTTACTCTGAAAAATATTTAATCAAGAAACATAGCAAAGCCTTGGTTTCATATATCATTCATGAAATGGAAGATATCACACTATCCTCAGAGTGCAACTATCTGTTATGATTGGAGGATGGTGCTTTCTAAATCATCTTCAGTGACACTTTTTGCAGTACATACTAGATATCAAACTGGTTCAATGTCTTCTAGATCGTGAGAGATGATTGTTACCCATCTGAAGATAGCTTGACTAGAGGTTACACTTGAAAAATAACCATTAATTTCAAAAATAAAAACAATTTATTACACAAATACCTTTTCAAATATCTTCCTATTTATAAGGGCCTGTATAATGAATTCCTAGATATAAAAAAAAATCACCATTTTCAAAAATTGCCATTTATTTAACAAACACATATCAAACTCTGCAATGGCCCCCCAGAAACTTCTTATGACAGAGCCTTGTAAGTGACTACATTTCTACATATTTCCTTTTTAGTTCACTCTCATGTGTATGTAAGTATATATATGTACCACATACATGAGACTTTTAAAAAAAATTTTAATCTCATATATGATAAGCCGCAATCTGGAAATTCATTAAGCACTAGAAGAAGATGTGATTGACTGAGGACTGTTGTTGTCCTCAAAATAACTTAAGTGCTTGAGTCCTTTGTTTCCCTGCCTTCTCTCTGGCCTCAAGTTATTATAATTCCACTGACCTTGGGGATGAGACTTTGACATTGGTCCAAGAAGTTTCATATTTTAATGGGCTATGATGTCATGCGCAACAAAAAGCTTATGTTCAAAGGAAAGGCCATCAACAATAAAACACTGAAATCTTATGTAACCGAATATAGATTTCACTTGTACTCAGCAATGCATATTAATATGGCAGTGAATCACTGCAGCCTGCTACTGTAAGCACTACCGCTTTAACAGGAGGCACTTAGAATAAATCTTGACAGTATATGAAAAATGTTTCCATTTTGCTTTGCTTTAAATTGCTAATCAACCGCTTTCTCTTGATTGCTGTTTCCCGGTTATTTCAAGAAATAACTACATGTTCAAATATACAAGCATCGTTCAAATAAAAATAAACAGAATCAACGTGCTTTTAAAGCTGTTTATGATTGTATATGAATGACACATTAGCCACTCTTAACAATAGCTGCATTGTAGGGGGTTTTCTTTCTAACTGAAAAGTATTTTTCACAGAATAGATTACCTGCCGGGAACTGAGCAGGCTGCATATATCCTAACCTATATGCAGGTGGCTTCCACTTGAAGGCATTTCATCTAATTAAAAGCAGAGTTGTGACCTGGCTGACATAAGATTTTCTGGGTATTAAAAATGCAATTCTTTTTGTCCTGCACATGTTGTCAGTGCTCCTCTAGCTGAGGAAAGAAAGTATATACCTCAGCAGAGATGCTGCCTCTACCCATTGTCATTCTATTTGTTTTATCATTATGTCTATTATTCATAGACATAACTATATTCTGCCTTACAACAGGATTTTGACTGCTCAGAGAAACTAATTTCTACACTTTGCCCCTTGCATTTTGGTAGGTTAGAAAATGAGACATTACTCACAACAGTTCCTGAGACAACTCAATTCTCTGTTCTCCTGGTGACTCACAAACAAAAGCCAATAATATCATGCTGATAAGCAACAAGCCATGATACACTGAGGTGTTTTTAATGCATGATAAACCACCTTATTAACCCTAAGCTTAAGAACTTCGTGGAATTTTTTTGTTTTGTCAGCTAGTACATTACAAAGTAATTGTATAAAAAGAACTCTCTTTTTTTATGGGTAGACCGTCTCTCTAACTTGTAGGTGGAGAAAATAGAGCATAGGGAGATTTGTCAATAGACTGTCCAACACAGAAAGAACATATATTTAGGAGGGACATCTGTGCAGTGTCAGGGATAGTCCTGTTAAAAATTATTTTCTTTAAAAATGCTTGGGCATCAAAAGGAGAATGTTTTGATTCAAACTCACAGTGGCTCTCCTGCGGTAGTCTTGCAGCAGCACCAGAGTTAATAAATCCTTTAGTCTGAGTAAGCGAGGTCGCAGCTAAGACCTTGACGAGCTTGTACACCTTGTAGAGCCCAGATCCTTCACTCTCAGAAACTCACTGACAAACCTATTCAAGGAGCTTGGGTAGGAGAGTACACAGCCTGGACTGCATTATGTAGTGACTGGTCTGCATGTATTCCTTCCGAACAGCCGTAGGAGGCTCTAATTTGGTCAACGTGTCCTTTTTAAACTGTGTTGAATGCACTGTGCATGAAAACTGCCTGCCATTCTGCTTCCACATAATGGAATAATTTGTACTGCTATGAGTTCTTAAAGAGTAGTAGAAAGAAAAGGACAGTTCCCTAATTTGTAAGGAACTTCTCAATTTGTTACAGCATTTAAGTGCTAAAGTACATAGGGAAGATAAAAACTTGCACAAGATGTAGAAAGTGTTTTTAAAGTTCTTAAGAACTTTAAACTTACATTTTCATCATGCAAATGTACTTTGCAAATGAAGACTAAATTACTATCAAGATGACCCTTCAGTTCAAACCCCAAAGATGAGGGGTCGCAATTAGAGAAAATGCCATTTGCTAATTTGGGATCATACAGCAAATGCAATTTTATAATCTTTGCAAGAATTTTAGGTGAAGATACTAACAAAAATTATGTGAATTTGAAATTGCTTCCTAATGTTTTTTTATTTAAACCATCTTAAACTCAATACAATAAAGATTCCATTCTCACATACTGGGTAGATATCTACAACAGAAAGCCCGTGTTGTTTATTGTTTATACACAGCAGTACATGTTTTACACAGAGGCAACTGCAGATTAACTAAGTTAATTCCCCTAGTGGTATTCAGATGATTCAGTTGTTTATAAACCCACTATTTTTTATTTAAAAAATATCCTAAAATAGTTTATTTTAAAAATTAATGGATATAATGAATTCATGTGTATCAAGGATTATAGCTGAAGAATATACTACTTATAACGTTTAGCCCGCTTTCACTTCTTATTGTTTATCCTGGGCATGATTCAAAATAACGGAAGTTAATGAAAGTTATCTGCAAGGCTACTAGTTAAAAGACAGAAAATAAAAACTGACCTTACCTAGAAGATAAGAAGATATTATTCTTCTTTTGGGTCTTGCAATTTTTAAAAGAGAATATATTTTACTAAACGCTTCCTTATTCACGTTAAACCTTCCCTGAACTGTTGTAATTAAAATAAAAGCATCAAATACAGCATAAATATGAATCAAGGGGCTTTCCTCTTTTGGCATCCATTTTTGGAACATCCAAAGATGTTTTGTGCTTTACTGTGGACTTACAAGGAACTGGTGCAGCTGTGGAACAAAATTTAAAAGACCCGAAACCTTTCTAAAATCTGCTTAAGGCTAAAGCACCTTCTGACCTCTCCCTGGAACAGGGAAAAGTACGCTTGATATATCAACAGTGGTCATGATGAAGCAGGGAGGGAAAGGGAGAACACACAGGTCAGCCATACAGGTACAGCATTAAAGTTGTCCCACATCTGTCCAGTTTTGAGGTCTCGGACTACCAGTAAAATTGTTGAAAGAACTGGTGGTCCTTAAAGTAGAAAAGTCAACTTAATAGCAATGAGGTTTGTCATTCATTGTGATTCATGTAAATAAAAACTCATGAAAGGAGTAACTGTAGACAATGGTACAAATTCTTTGATGCTATACTTGCAAGTCAAAATATACTAAGCTCTTCTGTTTTCCAAGAAGATATTAACCTGCTCCTTTTAGAAAGCAACGGAAACTGGATGTCAACCATTGAAACAGGTGATGTCTTTCTTATCGGAATTAATAGTCTATCCAATAAATCAGCTAATTATGTGCCAAACTTTATCCCAGATATTGCTATTCCAAACTGACTTGACTTTTTGACAAATGTATGGGGCTTGGCTATGAGTGATGTCTCTAGTCTAAAGAACAATTCCTTGTCTTTTAGGATATTTTACATAGGTTTTGAACACCGATAACTATGGAGTTTAATTGTTCTTATAATTTCAGTCATTTTTAATTTTTACTTTTTCTTTTCAAATTCCCAAAGAAACTCACATGTAAATATCTGACTTGCTCGGCCCCACAGGAACCTTTTTAGCTGTGGAGCAGCTGAAATGCCCTCAAAAGCAGGTGTAGTCTATCCTATTCCACCCGTGATAAGAAGTTTTTCCCCCAAGCAAGGACTGTGATTAATTTAATTATTGTACCTCTTTTTCAGTTTTACTTCCTACAGTAAGTTTGCAACTGTTCTTGGGTACTAGTTTAAGTTATCGGTGTTCAAAACCTATGGGGAAAAAAGATTGTAATTCAGAAGAGAAGCATTTGTATATGAGCTTTTTACTACATTTTGCAAACATTTACTTAGAACTTTCATCTGGTATTTAATTGTGCTTTCACAGGTGAAAGAAACGAATTTCACTTGAAAGTAAGGTGTTGGTTCATAAGATTTATCTTCTTAGTTTTATTTTTTGGTTTTACAGTATGCACACCTACACGTTTATCTGAAAAGCACAAAAACTTTCCATCTGAAAATGTCTCTGGAGATATTAGTTTAAATAGATCTCCTTTTATCACAACTGTAATAGTCAGTGCTACTGATACCACTGAGTGAAAACATCAACCTATTTGGAAAGGATCAGCTAGCAGGAAATGGTCTGCTAGCAGAGTTGCCCATGCTGTGGGGTCCTACCTAGGGGAGAAAACTCTTCTGTCAATTATTCTTTCCATCGTGTTTATTTGGACCTTTTCCTTCTGATACAGCAGACATCTGAAAACTGTGAGTATTTTTTATTCTCACTCATTTTTCGTATTTTCTGTGTAAACCTATACATATCCACTAAAACTGTAAAATAATTTATGTTGATATGTTTAAGTTTCTTTTACCAGAGCATTCAAAACATGGTCAATAAAGTTAGGATACATTTTTCCAGTGCTTTAAAAGAGCACAATTCCACTATAATCATTGAGTGTAGTTAAAGATAATGGTTGTGGAAGGATGGGTAGGTAGGTAGATACTAAAGAAATTCTACAAACAAGATGCTTTGTCAATACAGAGGACTTGCGTGTCCATATTACTCTGAAACTTCATTTTGCACATGGATCAGTACAAAATAACAGGGAAGTCAGGAACAGAAACAGAATAAAAGTACTGAGCTATTAAGAAATTGTCGTGGGTTTGGGCCCGATCGGCCCAAGCAAGCCGAGCGACAGATGTTCCCTCTCTCCTGCCGAGCAGGAGAGAGAGAAGAAGAGAGACTAGTTTAGTAAGAACTAAACTACTTTAATGAAATATAAAGAATAAAATAACAAAAGAAAATAATGAAATATATACAAAACCGTATCAAGCTCCCAGGATGACAATCACGTCACCAGCAGGCACTGGGAAGTCCCAGACCGGACTCAGCAACGGAAGGGAACTGGGTCCTAGAAAGAGATTAAGAAAGATGTTACACAGAACAATAGAAACAGTTCTTTCTGTACTAAACTTAAAAAGAAATAGGAAATCTGATTTCTTTTAAACTCAAATATAAATATCAAATCCTGTATTAAGAGAAACAACATTGTTAGAGAATTGAGTATAGACTTCTGCTTCACCACTGCAATGATCTGTATCCAACCTAGATGTCAGAAGACATTGTTATCTGAATGACATTTTCATACCTGAGAGAAACGTGTGGCCTTCTCATGTGAATACACTGTCTTTTATGATTCTCAGAGATGCAAGGGTCTGAAATGTTGCTGAGAATATACTGTCTCCATTAAAAGAGATGTCACAAGGCACATTGGAAAAACAGATTATGAGAGCTTGTACTGCACAGTTTTCTTTTGCAGCTAGTGCTGAAAAAAAGGCTAAGAGTTTCACCTCTCTATAAGTAATTGTGAATGTCTGCAACATGGGAGGCTCCAATTCACAGTCAAATTACAATAACCTAGTTGAGCTATAGTCTTTTGTTCATTAATCCAATAGCTTTCTGTAGAGATATTGGTAATGCAGCAGCTTAACTTTGTTATTTGGCAGTAATTTAAGCCACGTGATCTTTAACATTTAGGAATCTAGGAGCAGTTCACACACGTTTGCTGTGCCTCAGCATGGAGGGGCTAGATTGTTAGAAGATACTAATTGTGGTTATATGTCAGAGCCCCCAGCTTTGATTTTCAATAGCCCCTTTTTTCATTTTCAGATGATGTAGATTTGCCAAAGGCATGCCACTCTTCCACTTGCAGCAGCAATCACGGAGATATCAAAGATAGTTCACAATTAACTTGTTCAGGTACTGGTGAACACTTCACCACAGGAGCCTGCATCTTGGAACAGAGATGAGTTCCTCTTCTTTTCAAAGCAAAAATAGTACCTTGAAATGTTTTTCTTTGTATTTGTCTCCATTTTTCCTATTCTTTCACCTTGTATAATTAAGGCAAATATTGAAGACAATACAAAATATGAAGTGCACTATAACCACTCTACCACATTGTGAACATAAAATTAGTTAGCATTTTCATTCTCAGTCTAAATACTTAAGTCTGGAGACAAGAGATTGATGACACTTTCATACACTACAACATTTTGTCAAAATCTGGTAAGGCAGGGGGGATAAAACCTCACGATGCTCATTGCATATAAACGTACTATTCTCCCTCGCCTCAGCGCAATTTGTGACACTCAAATATACACTCCCCTCGTAAACCAGTTTGATATTAAGAGCTCTCTTAGCTCTGATGCTTCAAGCAGCATTTTCTTGATGACAGGAAAGGAAGCCATTAAGGAAATTTTTGTGTTCTTTCCTTCTTGCAAAATTCTACCTCAAATTTGCTATGTCTGATTATACAAAGCAACATCATTCACATGCACCTGAACTCAAAAAGTGAAAAGATATTTTCTGGAAAATTTTTCCTTTTAAAGATTACACTGTATTTAAATTTATTGGGAGTAAAGCTGTGAAATTCCAGCTTACACCTCAGGTCAAGAGCTATGTTTGCACAGTGGCAACCAAATCTCTGTTGAATTGGCTCTCCTGTTTTTCTGAGAAAAGCAATATAAACAGAAGATCAAATGCTTGTTGCTTACTTCTTTAATATGTCAGCACCTTCTGTCTAGGGGGAATGTTGTGCCAGACAGCATCCTGCATAAATAGTGTAGCTGACAAATTATATTGCATCTTGTGGAGTATATACTGACAAAGAAGTGCCTTGAAATAACTAAATTATATCTTTTGTCTAAATCTCAGCCAGTACATTGAAAATCAGGTGAAAGAGATGGTATTTCTCTGTCTGTTTTGCTCAAGTGTGACAAAAAATGTTCTGTCATGTTTTATAAAGCAACTACTTTCTATTAATTAATTTTACCTAAATATTTATGTCAATATATTCACAAGCTCAGAAAGGCTATACATAAGATGATATGACTTCCAGTGTGATTGCCCTTTTAAAAGCCTTTGCATTTTTATGGGTTTTCTGAAAGGACTGATTATGTCAGAGCACAGATAACCAGAATACAATAACATAGTCTTTTTGGTATTTTCCAGATGGATGCTAAAAATTTATTCTGAACAATATCCTAATGCAAATCTGGGGAAAAAGCTATTAAGAAATTTCTTTCCAAGAATATGGATGTTAATATAAAATCAAAGATTAGGAAATTTAATTCAATATACAAAGGATGGACAGCAGGAGATAACCGAGAAAGGGAATTTTGCATATTTAATTTTATATATAAACTACTACAGCCTAAGCAGGTCAGTAAAAATCTAACTCAAGTTTCTTCCTACTGTAAGAGCTAATTCCGCTTTTCTTGCATGATGCCATATGATCCTTGGTCTGCAGAGTTATGGAAAATCTTGATATTCAGTTTATCAGAGCCATCACCTTAGACTGGAATTAACCTTTTTGTTTACATAATACAAAGAAGCAAGTAGTTGATATTCACAGTTTAACCAGTAGAAGGTTCAGGTTCTGTTACTTCTATTCATATTTTCAGTGTCAGGATGGAGCATTCAGGGAGGTGTTAAAGGTAACTACTTCATCAACTTTGTCTTCTAGTTGTATTTTCTGACATCTTTATCTGTTGAATAAGAATACTGTAGGGGAAAATATGGTCAGCAAAATTTATTAATTTGGCAATGTTTCTGATCATTACTACATTTTAAACACAATTTACTGGGAAAAAACAAAGATTTATATAATACATTGGGAATCAAAGATTAAATTCGTCTTCTTAATTGCACAATTCTTAATCTTTCTGAATAGACAATGAAACTCACAGTTGCATGACTAAGTGCAAGATTTGACAACTTTTTCAATTTAGCACACTAAATTACAATTTCATTGAAGCACTCATTCTAGGTTAATTAAAATACAAGTTGCCAGTAAATGAATTATGTAAATAAGATATTGTACGAGTCATGCAGTAATTACCAATCCTACATTTATAACCTTATTGATTTTCAATAACTTGCACTAAACCTTAAATGTGTAATTAAAGAAAAGATTAAGCATGAAGTGATATGTGAGAGGCTTTGAAAATAAACTGATATGAAATGATTACTTTTCGTTCTTTTCCCAATAAGCACTTTGGGAGATGCAAATTTTGATATGATATATTTTTATTGTAGCTTGGACAATCCCACCCTTCAGAAGAGTTACGCGGTTTGCTGTAGGCAACACAGAGTCACTCAGTTCTTACTTACACAGTTTTAGAGGAGGTCAGAATGTCAATTCTTCACATTAATCACATTATTTTTATAACTGCACAAGGAATAAGTTTTATTAAATTGACAGACTCTGGAAGGAAGAAAAAATTACGTTCATCTTATTTCCCACTTGTTTTTCTCTTTTGAAGTTGTGTCCTAGGGACTTTCATGTGAGACACTCCAGCCTAGATATACGAAAGAATCTTTCACTTCAGTCTGTTGCAAGTTCAAAGGACTCTTCCTTGTAAACTTTACCAGTTTCCCCTTGATGCAAATAATCAAGTCTAGAAATGGGGTGTCTCTACTGCAGTCCAAACTTGGCTCTGGAAGTCTCACTCACAGTGCCAGATACAAGACCCCCCCTAGGACTGTCTAATCCTCTCACCAGCCAGAGCCTCAGTTATATTATAGCTGGAAAGTCTGAGCAAGAATTAATGGGCAAATATTGATCTCAAATTAATGATTAAATTCTGAATGTTATTTAATGATAAAATTAGCTCTGTAGTATCAGCTTGCTTCTGCGTCAATAACAGTGTCTCGGAGACTAATTGCTTTTTTCCCCCCATGAACCCCCCAAATTTTTATCAATAATGTGATTTTTCTACAATGCAGAATGATGTGGAAGTGGCCTTACTCCAACTCTTATAGCTGAACTGGGGGCAACAGCACAAGTTATACATCTGCATACAAAAGTAGGAAATAACCATCCCTTTACTTAATTAGAATTTAATTACTGTATCGCTTCATTAAAGACTTTTAAAATTGTTTAATTTTCTTTTTATTGTAACTTCAGGGCATCTGAAAGGTATTACCATTTAGTGGTTTACATTCCTCAGCCAAAGAAACTACTGCAGAACATACTTAGTGGTACAAAAGGCCAAAAGGCTGCTGGAATTCACACACTTTACATTACATATGACGAGGTAATTGCCAGCTAGCAGTGTGATTTCAGCAGCTGCAGGCTAATAGCTAAGGTTCATGTGACTGGCTGTGCCTGGAAAGTACAAACTAGCCTTGGAAATATTTTGGATAGAAGTAGGGAATGGCACTGGATGGCCTTGTCCACCTGGTCAGGGCTGACCTTGGCCCACTGCTCAGCAGCGCTTCCTCCCCTGCCCCAGCAGCTGCCCAGGGGCCCCAGTGGCAGCAGGAATTGGGGTTTGCCTCTTCTGCTCTTGGGCAAAGCTGTCAGAGGAGTCATTCATCAATAGCCTTTATGCTCCCTGGAGAAATAAGGCAGCATTATACTTTGCTGCTATGTAGTGCTGTAATAAGCAAGAGAAGAAGAGAATTACTCTACTTTGTCCTTGTGTATAGATATAGATATAACATTCAAAGGTAATATACAGGTGGGATTCAAATATTGATTATTTAATTTCTTGCTGATAATAGCTTTTAGTCTGAAATATGCATTTGTAGACCTGCTTTAAAATAAGCATCTATTATGCTCACTTTTAGAAGTCCTTTGATGCAAGTAGCATCAGCTACGTTCAGTCACATTTAATGCGGTGTTCTTGGAGTTTCCACAGAGGACATCAAAACACTCCTAAATTCATGACTGGTTTACAACACAAAAATTGCACGATTTAGATAGTTTGTCTGTGACAGGAAGTCCCAAAGGCAAGATCCTGGCTGAAGGCAATTGTCACTGCTTCTCACAGTGATAGAGAACCCTTTGGCTCAAAAAGAACCAAGCAAAAGTTTAGGTGTCCAGATAATCTAAAATCTTGTCTGCCCACATGCAACTGGACAGATTCAGAGAGAGGTCTATAGACTGTTGGAGGAAATTGTTCTTTGCCTACCTCTCTCCAGACCTTGGTGCTCTCTTTTAAAATGGTCTGTAGATGCTACAGTCTCATGTGACATGGTCTTTACCATTCTATGTCAGACAGCAAGCATCAAGGTCATGTGCAGGTTTCAGCCGTACACGGGTAGTCTTTTCAGGGCCAAGGTATGAAAATTGTTCTCTTTTAGAATAAAAGGAGTATAAATTGCTTAGGAGGGCTTAACAAAGACATTGTGAGACAAAGTGGAAAAAGAAATTGGAGTTGCAGACCCAAATGGCACAAAGGAACTCAAGGTCTCTGAAGATTCCTTACATTACTGTGTTACGCGGAAGCTTGAGAAGATGCTGGGTGTAAGTACTGCAATGGCAAAACTTGGTGGCAAAGCTGTCTGATTTCAGCGCATGATGTGAATACTTGGAACAACCTAAACAATCACTTTGCTGAAGATTCAGACTGAATGAAAATATACAAGTGAGTAAATGTTCCACATCCAGAAGATTTGCCAAACCGGACTGCTTGTTTGCATTAAGTGAGACAAAGTAATTTCAGGCAAAGCCTGGGGCCAGTGTTTCAGAAAAGAAAACATCAAAACATCATTCTAGAAAGCAAAACTAAAGCCTAGCTTTCAGACTAAAATACTGACTAAAAACAGAGCCTTAACTGAAGATTCTAACATGCACTTCTTCCATAACTGACTTTTTAACCTACCACTCAAGCGACTATTGCAAAACAATTTTAATGTCTAAGGTTAGAAATGAATGTAATTTTTTCCTTTCTTTCTTTGTCTTGAAAAAAATAAATAGAAAAACCCCACAGGGTATTAAAATTCCCATAAGGGACATGGATTACATTGACTTGAAAAGGTACTCAGTGCAGCAAGTCGTCTGGGATGATCCAGTATAAGGACATTTGGACTGAACATCAGGCAAACGCTTGTTAACAATGAAATGTAATAGACTGTGGAATGGTCTCCCCAGGGAAATAGCTATGCTTGATGACTAAAACTACACTAGATAAAGCAACAGGAAATACACTGTTGTGCACAACACTGCAATATAGCACAGCCAAGAAATGACTCACTTGCTATTTATTTTCTCTCCTGAAATCTATAATTCTGTGATATTTTTGTAGTTACAGGTAGCTTTACAACTCTGTTGATAATATCCATTAGGCAGTGGAACACCAATGGCTATGTAGAAAATGTATAGGGAAGTTTTGTCATATTTAAGATCAGAGTATAAGGCTTTCAGCAGAATGGACCAGGGTGTAGTTTTTCAACCAAAATAATTTCAGGAGCTAAGGAAATTCTGAATAAATCATAGCCCATCACCATGTACTAAAAGCCTCGTTTGGAAAGGAAAAGAGGCTCCAGTGTATGTGAAGGCTCAGAACAACATTATTCACAAATCAGAGCCGTGCACAAGAATGAGAGGGTTAAAAGAAAAAAAAAGAAGTTATCATCAATGACTATTTTGGGCTGAGTACAGCAAAGTTCTTTAGTGCTTCTCATGTATTTCTGTGCCTGGACATTCCTACTTATCTTCTCTTCTGCTGAGAACAGAATATGTCTATCTTCTTGCACCGTTCTACAGAACCGAAACAATATCATCAGCAAAACTGTATAGAATATAAAAGATGGAAAGAAATTTCTTGCTTTGAAAACTCAGTCAGAACAAAGTGGTAAAAGACCATGAAAAGAAATAAACTTACAACATAGAATGGCTGGAAGTGTCAATTTGCTTTTAACTGAACAGAAAAAGGTGTTTCTTTGCAGGAACCAGAAAATTGCACTGGAACTAAAATAGTACCACTTGGTTTAAGCCTGTTGTTAATGGCTAGAAGGGTAGCTACAAAGGAACACTGGTGACAAAGGCACATTTGTTCTGTTGAGCGTTGCGGCTGTCTGTATCACAATGTGCTTTTCATATTAGTCCAAATAAATAGAAACCTATTTTCTAAGCAAATGGAATTTGGAAGTGAGAGAAAGAGAAACAGTATCTCATCTTGATGCCATTGAGCTTTAGGAAAAATTAATTTATCCTTTGTTGTAAATTCTTTTATCGTGAGAATCTTTATCAACTGCAACACTATGTTTGCAGCAATGTCCTGAGGCAATAGCAGAAGAAATTCACTCAGTGCCACAGCAAATGCTCAGCTTCAGATTGTACAGGGGCAATCAATTCAAAGCACAAACAATAACATTTAAACAAATAATAAAATCCAACCCAAAACAAAGTAACTATTTGATTAAAAGGCAGCCTCCTGAGAGACGAAGGGCGTAGAGAGGGAAGGAGAGCCCCACAGCAAATCTTCAGCAGGAAGACTTGCATGAGGAAAAGCGGTTCAAGAGAAAAATTGCTTTTAGAGGAAAATGGATTTTTTATTTATTTACTTCTTTTAAAAAAAATGTGTTAAATCAGCTTTTAAAACTTAAGCATCAAATAAAACAAAATTGATGGTAAAGACTGATTTGGTAGGTAGCTGTAAAGGATTATTCATCTCCAATTTTTTTTCTTGAAACAGTGATGCAAAATTGGTTACGAGCACAATCAAATCTGCTTTCTCCCTACTGTAGATGTCCTTTTAAGAAAAGCATAGTAATTTTTACAAACAGGGAGGTTTCTTACCATTGCCTTGAATGGACACAAAATAAAGCCCTAAATTTGCTTTCTCAGCAGGGACACCAAGAGAAGGGCTACATAATGAATTAAATTCTTATCTCTAGAGGTGATTCCAGCAGATCCACTCTGCTCTGTGCAAAGAAACGTACGTGCCTCTGATCTTTAACCACTCTTTGTCGCAAAGGCATTGCTGCAGCTTACTAAGTGCTTCGTACTGTTCATTGGTTGGGCAGCAGTCTAGGCATCAAAGCTAGTTGATCCAATGTTTTTCACAAGCTCTAAATCTATTCCTACTATCTACAAGTAAATAATGAAGCCATGGGCTTTTCAGGAGAGGCCACTCAGCCAGGGTGATGTGACCATTTTGAATGAAAGTCCCATTACAGTCAATTAGATACCACTTCTGCGTGCAGTAATGTACAATTTCAATAAGGTCTGGGAGGAAGGTACTTATCATTTCAGACCAAATGTCCCTGAAGATGATATCGAACATTAAGAAAACCCCAAACTTAAACAGAACAAATTGAAAAACCAACCGAACAAAAAACCTGAGAGCTATAAGGAAATTCAATAAATTGTGATCTAGGGAAAGATTCTGGAAGGGTATTTGCACACCATTCAAATGTCTTTTTCAAAAGAATTTTGAACTTCAGTAAGTCCTGTCTTTCTTCATCTTGTGAGGGTCTTAAGAAGCAAAGTTGTCCTGTTATTAAGGTCTAACATACTGCAAAGCTGAGTCCATTTTAACTCCCTTAGCAAGTAACAGAGTATTTAAAAGAATGACACAAGCTGGAGTAGACCCCAGTACTAGTGATGGTTACTGGAGGCCATATACTCTGAAAAGTGCATGAAAGAAGAAAAAGAATACAAAACTTCCAGGGAAAGGTAATAAATTTTAAGAAAGCAGATGATCTGGGGATGGGGGAAACCTCAACATAACCAGTTTCTTGGGCTTACAAGCACTTCTTTGATGAATTCTGAAGCAGCTGACATTGCACATGGTCTCTCTTTATTGCCTTTTGGAGTGTGTGCTCACAGTCTAACTTTCCTGATATTCTGTGCATCCGTGTTTCAGCAGAACTTTGCTGGCAAAAATGTCATTGCTTGTTTTCCTCAAGAGGCCAAATTCACTGAAATACACATTAGCTGTATTGATTCCTATATCTTTTTCCAGCCACTTTGTGGATAAAAATTGTATACTTTAACAAAACATAACAAATCAAGACTTCATTGAAATTGCAAGGTGCACATTCCAAGGTTGAGAAATCCCATATAAAAGGCCACATACAAATGACTTCCTCGTGTTGCTTGCAAGCAGTAGGGGATGGAAACGGCAGTCTTCAGCCTATTATATCTCGGCAAAAATGGGATGCAGTTTCACAGGACAATGAAATGGAACCTCCTGAGTTTTGAAGATTTCCTGTAAGTGACTGAGATGCTTGAATTTGTTTTATTTCACTTTTGTCAGTTTCATGAATCTTTAATGATGGAACTATTAGACAACATAAATGTGAGTTTCACTACAGCTGTTCTGGCTCATCCCTCAAATACACACTTCAAGTTCAAAGGGAACTCTTGGCTGCTTAGTCCTTTTGAAAATGACTGCATTTATTCAAAAGGCTCACTTCTGGCCTCTGTTTTTCTAGAAGAAAGCATTCAGCCACATCCATATGTACTTTCACTTTCTCGCCTCAAGGTCAATCCTGAAATCCTTTTCTATTTTCATCCTGGCAGGAAAGTTTCTTTCTAAAGGAAATAAAGGTAGAGTAAGGATTTCAGGAATGGCTGCCATTGTCTATATTCATTTAACTGAATATCTTTAGTTTTAGGGGTATAATTATTGTTCTTTCCCTGGCCTGTCTCTCTTCTATCCAAACGTACGTTGTTCAATAGTTTAATGTTCCAGTCTTCTAAAGAACTCAATTTTTAGGACAGTTTAAGATGCACATTATTACAGATAGCCTGTGGCATAGAGTATTTTTCAGAAAAGAAAAAAATTATGTGTTTTTGCTGACAGAACTAAAGTAGAGGACTTAAATTTACAGCAGTTTGTGCCCA
Organism: Chionis minor; assembly: GCA_013398295.1. Classification (NCBI taxonomy): domain Eukaryota; kingdom Metazoa; phylum Chordata; class Aves; order Charadriiformes; family Chionidae; genus Chionis; species Chionis minor. Next base: position 213,109 of record VZSF01000744.1, on the reverse strand, counting down.
CAGGCAAAGTGTATGGTTGTCTTCAGTCCGTTCTTTGGAGCTACAAAGAATCAATTATTTTTTCCTGTGCTGCTATTGGGTTTAGATCTCTCTACAGCACTGTTAACTAATTCTTGAGCCACACTTCATCAGTTTTACTTCTTGTGAAATAGATGAATAATAGTTGTAATTATGTGGTACTGAGTAATATGAGAGCAAGTTTCTTCCCTGCCCTACAGTACACGACTCTTAATTTGTATTGTAGATTTTTAATAGTTTCCTGGTTCATAAACAATTGATTTCAAGTGTTTGGAAGCTAACAATCTAGTACCAGTTAGTACTTCTGCTGAAGGGGTGTGATATCTTGTTGCTTTTTAGCAACAGGAAGCCTTACCCATCTTCATGAGCAATAGTCTCACTACTACTTTTCATATTAATATCTAGTAACAAGAGAATAAAGCACTCCATCTTTTTTGTTTGGTGTATATTTTATAATCTGGATGCCCTTGGCAAGATATTGTCAGTCCTATTTTCCTCACAAGGAAACAGGTAGAGACAGTTAATGAACTGCCAAACACGATACACTGGGTAAGAAACAAAGCCAGGAGAAGAACCATGAGACCTTCTACAATTCCTGCTTTATTTATTAGAATTTTCCTCTGGAAGACATTTTTTTCCTAGTGCTAATAAGATTTCTGGTAAATTCTAATTACAGCCTAAGAGATTAAGTTCAAGTGCCATTTATATTTAAAAAAAAAAAAAGGCAGGAAGAAAAGACACATGTATCTCATTCTGTTGTCTCTTACAGAAGCTGAATTATCACTGCAAGTTTTTTACTGACAAAAAGAAAAGAATCTTAGTGAAATGTATCACTATATTCAAACCACATTTTTTGGGGGAAAAAAAGATCACTTGAATCTCACAAATCTAGTACAATGACACCAAGCTTTTAAAAACCAGACTTTATTGCACTAGCTATTTCGGATCTTGCCTGAGAACACAGCACATCTGTCACTAGACAACAGGAAAATACTGTGCTGAGATACACTCCAAGAAGTGAACACACCATTTTGTTACATTTTACTCTACTCTGACTATTCTCCAGATTTATGTCCCAATTACCAGAGCTGCAAATGAGAACATAGAAGCATTTTATGACCAATTCAGGGAGTGATTGACAAAAGAGTAGGAATAGTATGGGCATAGTTACAAGTGACCTCAGTATAAACTTTGGTACTTGATGTATTATTAAAAGCTGTTCCACCAATATATCTTGGTTTTATATAAGGTTAGGGACTTTTGGTGCTTTCTAATTACAATGGATTGAGCTTGATGAGTAATCCATTTAACTTTAAGACTTCTCATTCAAAACACAATCTGAACCTAATAACCTCCATTTAGTCCATAAGTTCTGTCCTAACTTTCCCATCCTTAATATTTTCAGCTGTTTATGTTCATCTTAGAGTCATCTGTATGCACTAAAGGATGCATAATCAATTAATCAATCTAGCCCTCTGAATCTGGGACTTACGTCATAGCTCAGCTCTTGTGGTGCACACTATCCAACACAATTATGAGCTAAGGATGAAATGGAATATGAGTGATTTGAACACAAGGAGAATATGAGTGATTTCAACACGGACACCTTGTTTTCACCAACAAGAAGGGGCTGTTGAGGAATGTCATACTCAAGGGCAACCTTGGCTGCAGTGACCATGAGATGACGGAGTTAAAGATCCCCAGGCCAGGGTGACAAGGAGGGCATACAGTAAGCTCACTACGCTGGACTTCAGGAGAGCAGACTTTGGCCTCTTCTGGGATCTGCTTGATGGAGTACAGTGAGATAAAGCCCTGGAAGAAAGAAAGGCACAAAAAAGTTGGACGACATTCAAGGATCACCTCTGCCAAACTCAAGAGCAATGCATCCTGACAAAGAGGTAGTCAGGCAAAAATGCCAGGAGGCCTGTGTGGATGAACAAGGATCTCCTGGACAATCTCAACAGAAGAAGAAAGCCTACAGAGGGTGAAAGCAAGGACAGGTAGCCTGGGAGGAATACAGAGAAATTGTCCAAGCAGCCAGGGATCAGGTTAGAAAACTTAAAGCCCAGATAGAGATAAATCTGGTCAAGGATGTCAAGGGCAACAAGGAAAGCTTCTACAGGTATGTTGGTGGTAAAGGGAAGACTAGGGAAAATGTGGGCCCTCTCTGGAAGGAAATGGGAGACTTGGTCACCCAGGACATGGACAAGGCTGAGGTACTCAGTAACTTTTGCCTTGGTCTTCACCAGCAAGGGGTCTGCCACACTGCCCAAGTCACAGAAGACAAAGGCAGGGACTGGGAGAATGAGGAACTGCCCACTGTAGGAGTAGGCCAGGTCCAAGACCAGCTGAGGAACCTGAAGGTGCACAAGTCCATGGGACCTGAAGAGATTCACCTGTGGGTCCTGAGGGAACTGTCAGATGAAGTTGCTAAGCCACTATTCATCATATTTGAGAAATCGTGGTAGTCTGGTCAAATTCCCACTGACTGGAAAAGGGGAAACTTAACCCCCGTTTTAAAAAGGGAAAAAAGCAAGACCCCAGAAACTACAGACCAGTCAGTCTCACCTCTGTGCCCAGCAAAATCATGGAGCAAATCCTTCTGGAAACTATGCTAAGGCACATAGAAAATAAGAAGGTGACCGCCACCATGGCTTCTGTAAGGGCAAATTGTGCCTGACAAAGCTGGTGGCCTTCTATGACGGCATTAAAGTGTTGATGAATAAGGGGAGAGTAACTAATGTCATCTACCTGGACTTGTGCAAAGCATTTGGCACAGTCCCACATGACATCCTTTTTTCTAAATTGGACAGACATGGATTTGATGGATAAGGAATTGGCTGGATGGCCTTACTCAAAGAGCTGTGGATCAATGGCTCAATGTCCAAGTGGCGACCAGTGATGAGCAGTGTTCCCCAGGGCTCAGTACTGGGACTGATGCTGTTTAACATCTTTGTTGGCAACCTGGACGGTGGGATTGAGTGCACCCTCAGCAAGTTTGCCAATGATACTAAACTGTGTGGTGTGGTCAACATGCTGGAGGGAAGAGATGCCATCCAGGGGGACCTGGACAGGCTTAAGAGGTGGGCTTGTGTGAACCTCACGAAGTTCAACAAGGCCAAGTGTGAGGTCTTGCACATGGGTCAGGGCCATCCTATGCACAAATAGAGGGTAGGTGGAGAATGGATTGAGAACAACCCTGCCTAGAAAGACTTGGGGTGTTGACTGATGAGCAGCTCAACATGAACTGTCAATGTGCACTTGCAGCCCAGAAAGCCAAGCACATCCTCAGCTGCATCAAAAGAAGTGTGGCCAGCAGGTTGACAGAAGGGATTCTGCCCCTCTACCCTGTTCCAGTGAGACCCCACCTGGAGTACTGCGTCCAGCTCTGGAGCCTCCAACATAAGAAGGACATGGACCTGCTGGAGCAGTTCCAGAGGAGGGCCACAAAGATGATCAGAGGGCTGGTGCCCCTCTGTTATGAAGACGGGCTGAGAGAGTTGGGGCTGTTCAGCCTGGAGAAGGCTCCAGGGAGACCTTATTGTGACCTTCCACTACCTAAAGTGGGCCTACAGGAAAGATGGGGAGTGACTCTTTATCAGGGAATGTAGTGACAGGATGAGGGGTAATGCTTTTAAAATGGAAGAGGAGAGATTTAGATTAGATATTAGGAAGAAATTCTGTACTTTCAGGGTGGTGAGGCACTGGAACAGGTTGCCCAGGGAAGTTGTGGATGCCCCATACTTGAAAGTAATCAAGGCCAGGTTGGATGGGGCTTTAAGTAACCTAGTCTAGTGGAAGTTATCCCTGCCTAAGGTAGGCCGGTTGGAACTTGATGATCTTTAAGATCCCTTCCAACTCTAACCGTTCTATGATAACACAGAGAAATATGCTCCTGCAGCAAATGTGTCCCTTCAGATAAGTACATATGGCATGTAATAACCTTTTTGAATATAGCAGAATCTTCATGTTTCTGTACTTTTCCATTTCATTTTGCATTGTCCTGATCTCGTGACACTGCCCAGTGACGTATCAAAATAAGGACAGAATAGAACTTAAAGACACACTTTTTAAATAACATATCCGAAAGCGAAAGATCCAGAGCAAAAACATTCATTGATGAGTAGAAGAGTTAAGCATGCATTGACACGTTATCTTGCTGCTTTTTCAATGTCTTACCTTCTTCAGACCCTAGTTACAAGAACAATTATTCACTCCTTATTCTAAGATTACCTTTATCTTAATTTAAGTGTATACATATATATAGAATCATAGAATCATAGAGTCACTTGGGTTGGAAGAGACCTTCAAGATCATCAAGTCCAACCATAAACCTACACTACCAAAACCACCCCTAAACCATGTCCCTCAGCAATATACACACACACAAGATAAAAAGAGGAAGAACTTGAGTAATGTTCATGATTATATGACCCTGTGAGCAAGGTTTATTCATTTTTATTTAATGTATTCTGTCAACTCCTATGTCTGAAGACTTCTAATTATGATGCTGAATTAGCAGTCAAGTGGCATTGTTTGTTCTTTGAAATTATGCGGTCCACTTTTATGTAAATGATTAATGATGCATATTAATCAAGAACCAAGTTTCTGCAGCAAAATACCAGCCTGGGAAATAAGCCCAGAAATTAAATTAGCTCTTTTTAGATATGACTGAATTTTAATTTTTTTTCCAAATCATGCACTTTACTGTTTCAGATAGATAAAAAACACCTTAATGTCTTTGGCTTTAGTTTGTAGTGTGAAAACCTAGGGCTTCAAAATAAATTCAGGCTCAACATTTTATGGCAACTGGGTTTCACAGGTTATATTAAAAAAACCTGCGCCAATACATGCATGAAGCAGATCAGAATATAACTAAATACATACCTCTCTGAATGTTTGGCTTTGCAGGAAAAGGTGAAGCAATGAGCTTGTATCATCTGCGAGAGTATCAGCAATCTCCTCTGCTGGAAAGAAACCCTCCCCACCCAGGTAGGCAAAAGATTCCCTTCCTTGAAAGTCAAAGTGAATCCCAAGTTTTTTGTGTTCTCCTTTTTGCAGTCCTTTGCTCAGTGTGATATTCTCCACTAAGCATAAGTTAGGAGCATACTCAAGTTGTTTGTAGGTATCAGAAGACACTGATGATATCCAAATTTCCAGCTTTCATGTTATAAACATTTAAATCCTCACCGCACACACACTTATTTTGTCTCCATAGTTAGTTGCCTATCCCTGTTTGTAGCGGGCACTGACTGCTTTTAAATTAGAGTTACTCAGAGCAGTAGACTGTCAGAAACAGCAAAATAACTTTGTTTGACTATGCCAAAACCTTGGGTAGTCTCACTGGCTATTTCTGCATCCCAGGGACTGATGGAGGAGCTAAGTAAACCATGATTACCAGAGGGGGCCAGAGCCAGGCTTCATCAAGGGTAGCAGCTGTGCAACCCTCCTGTTCCTCTGGTAGCAGCAGCCTGAGCAGTAAATTTATTTCTTTTGTGTTTTTCATGAGTTCTCTTTTCACTTTTATTTCTTAACAAGTAACAAGCCTGTGTTTGTATAAAAAAGTTCAATGTTGTCCGTACCTAGCTGTATCTAAAACATGGATAGTATTGATTTAGCTGTTTTCATAAGGTCTCAGATCCTGAAATCAGTAGGCTGAACAAGGAAATTTGCTTTCATGCACTCAGTGATGGGTTCAGGAAAACCAAAGTCCAGCTGGAGCTGAGTCTGGTGAGGGACATGAGGGGCAGCTAGAAGCCCTTCTACATCAACAGCAGAAGGAAGACAAGGGAAAACATGGGCCTGCTGCTAAATGGGATAGAGACCCTGGTCACAAAGGACACGGAAAAGGCTGAGGAACTTAGTATCTTCTTTGCCTCAACCTTTTCCACTAACACGGGCCTTCAGGAATCCCAGACCCATGCCACCAGGGGGAAAGTCTGGACCAAGGTCAGTGGAGGAGGTCTTGGACTAGACAGTGTCCAGGGGTCCCTGCCAACCTCAACTGTTCTCTGGTTCTGTGATTCTTTAAAAGGTGAGAAAACTTCAGTCTTTGATGTTTGGAGAAGAGCTTAAAAACATAAAATGGTGAACCTACAAATGTCTCATAGATCAAAGCTTGCCAGTATTTATTGATTTGCTTTACTAGATCTCATGCCAACCATGTCTCACAGCATTCTGTCCTAGTTCTTTCAACTTTCCTGACAATTATCAAAAGATGTGAAGATATTTACCTTACTAGGTCTTGAAAGATTTTAGGGATAATACAGTCAACCTTGACCTATATCAAGAATCAGTTGCTAGTAGTCTCCTCCCGCCTAGGCAGGCCTGGGAAAGAGCACAATATAACCCTTTTATAAAAAGAAGTATCACAGTAGAGAGGAACAATTTCATATTCTCTGTTTATTTCACACTGTACTGAAGATTTCAAAAGATGAAAAGGTCCACTCTCAAGAAATTGCAGCTATTTCCCTTCATAATTAAAGAATGCAGACTTCTGACCCTTGTTTACAGGAAGCACCTGAATGACCCCACATGCAGCCACAAAATAAAGGATCCAAAAATAAAACAGGAGATATGAATAAGTCCCCTGAATAAGTCCTGTGAAAGCAAACCTTTCCACTAGATTCAAAAGGCAAGCTGCCTTGAGGCAGGTTCAGTCTGGTGACAGAGCTGTCTTTCAGGATTTACTTGTGCTGATTCAGTATATGGCACTTTTCTTTCTGGTAGAATAAGAAATAAATTTTCTTGTCAAATGTCCTAGTCAAATTCCAACTTAGCTAATTCATTTCTACTTCTAACACTCTCCAGTTCTATTGGTAAATTCATTTTCCATTTTCCAATCTTAATTATGATGTAATAACATTACTATATAATCTTATCACAGTTGTTTGGTTTTAACACAGGAGGATTCATCTTCAGAGCTGGAAATTAAAAGCCATTCTGTGTAGTAAATATATCAGCTTAAAATTGTTTTGGGGACAAAATGTACTCCACACCTGTGAGTTTCAATTGGTCTTCCACAAGGGATTATATAGGTCTCCATGTGCAAAATGGCAGATGTACCTTTTCAGACAGTTTGTCTACCCTTAAACATCGAAAGTCCCCCTTTTCCATTTACATCAACAGAAACACAGACAGGTGTGCACATACACAAATGTTATTTCTCCCCTTTAAGGCTGCCTGAAACACCACTTTATCTTCCCTGTTATTTTTTTTTTTCAGTTTACATTTTCAAATTGAGTATGTCTGATGACTCATTGTGCAGAATAATCACAAAAGAAGTATTTTTTTTTTCTTCCATAGTTTGTTAAAGGTAATAAAGATTTCCTTTCTTAGGAATGGTCAAGATGTAGGTTTATTGCTTATTCAGTGAAGATAGTATTTTCATGTTCACAAAGCAAAACATGAAAATGCGTAAGAGATGAAGGCAAAAACATTCTCTTCAACTATTTAAAAAAAATTAATTTATTCATTTTTACTGCATTTTCCCCACAGAACCAATTTCCTTCAAAGGAGAAGGTTTTCTGTGCCATTTTTATGTTAATTTTTCTGATGTATGAAATTGTTTCACTAAAAAACTATAGGTTTGATCACTTCACCTGCAATACTTGGCTTGTAAAATTGTCATTTCAAGCTTTATTTTCAGCTAGCAGCAGATATAAATGTTGCCCAAAGAATGGCCATTCAAAACAGTGGCCTAGGTTACAGAGGGATATGATTGCTTTCCATATCACACCACAAATCACTAAAACGAAAAAATGTCAGCATTTTTAATCCTCAGATTATCTTTGTATTCGTAAAATTCCCAGGTCAGCTCTACTTCCTGCACTGAGCATCTGTCCAGGCATTCAAATGTTGATACTGCTGAGCATGTGACCACCTACAGCACAGCTGGGTTCTAAGGTGGCAGAGCAGGTCCCTTTGCAGCTAAACCTGAGGTCATCCTTCAGTGGTGCATTTAGACAAAATGGTGTCATTCTCTTCACAGTTCCTCTACACCAAAATGATTTATTCGGCAAAAAGCATTTCCTCCCCTCTCATATTTAGCAGACTGAATCTGGAGTGACTCTCTTGCAGTCGGTGACTCTGTTCAGCTGGTTTACTACTGTCCATTGTTGGAAAAATGTTCAAGCTAGTTCCCTAATAATTTTAAAGAACCTTCACGTTGAACAGTTCTCTAGGTTGAATTCTAATTGTCTTTAACCATGGATTTGAAATTTCAGAGTCCATTTCATTCATCATCTTGCCTGAACACCTGGTTTCTGTTGTTAAGACCATTTTAGGTTAAACTTAGGCAGATCCTGCTGTCATTATTTTCCCTTCTAAATTATTGAACAATTGGTTGGGTGTTTTTTAAAATTTTTTTATACAAAATATAATTCTCTTACTATGAAATTTAAATTTTCCAAGGAATCTTGCTAATAAATTTACATCTGGAAATTTTTATAAAGATATGTAGACTTCAATGATATTTTGACACTTTAAATTTTTATTTGTCAAAATAAATTTCCTTTTTAGTTAGTCTGAATTTGATGTTTATCTACGTAAACTGCCATGTTGCATCAAGCCCTCTTTCCCTTCTACAGACAGCTTTTCCTGGACTGTATGTTCCAGGTAATAATGTGGCTTTCCCTCTGGTTTAAGAATTTGTTTATGGTGGTTAGAGGGTATGGCTGAATCTGTAACACTAAATTACATCTCCTAGGAAACACAATGACAGCTCAGAATGATCTTTAGCTGACTTGAAATTAAACTTTCCAACATTTCTAAACATATCTTTTTCAGATTTTTTTGTCTGAGAAAATGTTCAATAATGTGGAAAATAAATGTTTTAGCAGTCATTATTTCTTTTGGCAAAAAATTGTAAATTGCAATTGATTTGACTTTTGGATGCATTTGCGCACAAACCACACAGACACAATAGGGAATTCTCCTATGCTACACGAAGGAATGTACATTCCTTCTTGTTCCCCAGGCTAATCATTGTTTCCTTGTTGTTTTACCATGCTTAATTAACATATCAGTCTCCTTTTCTAATACATTTGACTGCCAGAAATGGTGACTTTTTGGACAACCTAGTATTATAACAAAATAGAGGAGTAAAGTTTACTTTGTACACATAAAGTCTGAATTCTTCAATGGCTAGTAGGTCAGTGAGTCAACCTTCATGAACGTGTATAACCAGAAAAGGAAATTCGGAAAATTTTAAGTCATTGGAAAGTTGATATTGACAGACATGAATGTTCTGATTACAAAGACAGATGCACCAGTCTCCTGAAATACGGTAGTTTCTGTGTATTGAACATGGGAAAAAAAGAGAGGCTTTATACCTGCTAAAACAATCATTAATCTGCCAAAGTATGTGCTAAGGGATAAAAAATAATTTTAATGGGAAAGTAGGATTCCTCTTTTGAAGAAGCAAAAGAACTCTTGTCCTTAACAACTGTGACAGACTTCAGAGAAAATTTGCCTCTGAATTTTCCTGTGATTAATTCACATGTGGCCCAGGGACCTGTGATTTCCCATCGAATTTGCTTACTATAGAGGAAAGACCTACCACATCTGTCTCAAAGCCACTAATGAATGTTGAATAGGATTATTCTACTATTAATAAAGAATATTGAAATGAAATTTTGGATTAGAAACTTTTCATTGCCTAATGTATGCTCATGTCTTCTCTTCTTGCAGTTAATTTTACTGCTAAATATTGGCACCATAAAATATAGTTACCTAAGTTAAAGGTGGTGCTCTTTATGCATCTTTTATAATTGCTGTAGAAAAAGACAATTTAAGCACTCTGAATTTTGTTTTGGGCAATACGGTCTGTACATATATGTATGTATGCCTCGATATATACACCATATACATGTATGATGTATATACACACACACACGAGTTTTATTATTGTACATATAGTCTGTATATACACATGCACACGTATCTATCTATCTATCTATCTATCTATCTATCTATCTATCTATCTATCTATCCACACATAGATATAGACTTGGACAATACCTGCCATGTGTAGGGTGTAAGGAGATTAAACAGCTTAGGCACCTGATGCTAAAATTCCTGGGTAGTTTCATTGTCCTCACTAAGACAAACTTTACTTAAGATGGACATTTTTAGGAGAATATCTAGGAGCAAGTCTTTGGTTTATATCTAGCACTGCTCTGAGTCCAGACACATGGCTTCAGAAGGTCCAGTTTTTCTCATACCTTGTACCAGCAGAGGTCAATGTGAAATACGGAATATTCTTAAAATTTTGGCTGTGGTGAAACCATGGAGAAACGCCAACCAGCCCATATGCTGGCAAGATAGCCAGTATTTAGGTCGTTCCTTGCAAATATTTGACTACTCATTTCTCAAAGAACTTCAGCAATAAAACTCCTCAAGTCCTTCAGCAGTCTCTCACTACCCTCATCGCAGCAATGTTTCCTACTGTCTGTCTTGGACTTTTATGTTGCAGTTTAAATCTATTATTTCTTGTTCTGTTCACAAGGGTTGTTGAAAGCAGATGTTGCCTTCTGCTTTATAGCAGCCCTTTATACACTTGAAAAAATATCATCGTTTCTATTCTTTGTTCTTAGCATCTTTCAAATAAATTACAAAAGTACTTTCTCAAGGGATTTTTTTTATTTATTATTTTTATTGGTCTCTGATGGGCTTGTCCTAACTGATGAACATCTTTTTGAGAGTGTAATGCCTCAAATTGCATGCCCCTCTAGCTAAAGCCTTCCCAAAGCAAAATTAAAAGGTAAGATTTGTCCAGGTTTCTGATAGATAAATTTCTTTTTTATTAGAGCAATACCTTCTTGATTCAGCTTGTGCTCTCCTCTAAATCTAGATCATTTTCAGAAATGATTCTTAACTTCTTGTTCCCATGTCCTTTACTGTGCAATTGATTTTAGTTGCACACTTCCTTATTGATTTTCAGCCTATATTTTTCAGCCTATTTCTTGAGTTTATCAAGAATTGTCCTTTTGCATTCTAATCTTGTCCAATACACTTACAGTCCCAATCTAATGTTGTCTTGAAATTTAACAAGACTATTTTCTGTTACATTGTGCACTTCATTAGGGAAAATATTGGTTAGAAGTGGATGCAGTTTGATTCTACAGAGCCCCATCTGATAACTTTCTTCTTTTATCATAGAGAATTGATAGATAACTAATCCTTGCATATGATTGTCTAACTTGTGCTGCACAAATTTCAAAGACTTTTTTAAAGCTTTTTTTCCTTGCTTGTTAAGATGGTAACAAAGGCTTCCTGATGGCAGCAAACCCCAAGAAATCTCTCTTCCCATCAGCAAGTTCTATTAATGTGATGAAGAAGAAAATTCTATTTTTGGTACTGTTACTCATGACAAATCATCCTAGTTGTTATTTCTCTCTGTTATTTTACAGGCTTACATATAGTTCAGTTATTTGCTTCAGATTTTTGCTGGGAAATGAATTAAAATGTGACTAATTGTAATTCCTGTGCTCCTTTGCATTCCTCTCTAAAGGAAAATATGTTTCCTTTTCTTGGTTGGAGTTGTTTTTTTGTTGTGTTTTTCTTTTGGGTTTTGTTTTTGTTGTTGTTGGGGCTTTTTTTTTTGTTTTTTTAAGTTCTTTCTTCCTCCAGCAGTTCTCATACCCCAGTGGTTCTGCAGTGGGGAGCAGGCCAGGCTGGGGGGCAGCTGGGGCAACCGAGGTATCCCCAAGTCCTTTTCCCTGAGGGGAAGTGGTTGCGCTCAGAGACCTGACAAACCCCTAACTATCCTAATCATTTCTAAATTTTGTCTTCCTGTTCTACTTGAAGGTCTTGCTTGTTTTCCTCTCCTATCAGCTGCACTAATCCTCTACTCATAAATTGACCTTTTTAGGGAAGATTGTCTCAAAAAAGACTGTGACATTTTATTCTTCTCAGTATCACCCGCAATTAGCTTCCTTGTTTCACAGAGGGAGTAGGCCAACACTTTCTTCAGACTTCGTACTTCCTACTATTAATGCTCTTCTAAAGCGGTCCTTGTTATTCTTGATGTAGCTTGCTAAATGCATCTATTTTTGAATTTGGCCTTTCTGATTTTGTCTTTACCAGCTTGAAATATTCCTTAACAATTCTCTCCACAATGTGACCTAATTTCTACTGTTTGCTCCAATCTTGTGCAGAGGTCAGGGAAGAACTGACAGTTGAAACAGACTGAGCTCCTATTGTGTTTCTCAGTCTTCCCCTGCGTTGTGACATGTGTGCTTATGTGATTAGTATACTTTTTTTGGTACCAGCCTTCCTTAACATTTTTTGTCTTTTAGAATTTAATTTCTTTTCAGATCAAGCGCTCTGCACAGCAATTACTTAATAAATAATAACAGAGATGATTGCTTGCCCAAAAGGACTGATACCTATACATAGCTTTCATGGCATTTTTAACATATTAATTTTGACAGTTGTAATTGCTAAGGGTTGAAAATTTAAGAATGTACAAAAATTAAAACTTGGAGTTGAGTTCCAGAGAGACAAGCACGCTGTCTTATGGATCATCACATGTGCTATCGTGTGACCAGTTACTTTTACCATCAGCCTTAATAAAATTAAGTAGCCTTCTTGTACAAATGCTACTCATAAGCACAGGAAAGATAGGATTCTGTCTTAGACTGAAAATATATGTGAGAGCATAGTATCTTTAATGTGAGATTTTTACCCCTTCACTCATACCAAATAGGATGTGTACTTTGTAAATTACCCTAAGGTAGGGCCACTTGTAAAGAGTAACTTTCTTGAACAAAGTACAGTTACAGTTTATTCCGTAATTAATAGTTTGCTTTCTCTTATTTTTAGGGTTATGTGGACCAGAGATAAGGGAACATTTGGGGTTTTTTTTCCTTTTTGATGAATTTCATTTTAAAAACGCACTCCAAAACCAGCACACAGATTGGATCAAAAGGGGAACATATGAAAACTATTCACAAAGCAAAGGCATTTTCTCTTCTATAATTAGATGGGATTTTGATTAGTGGAGAGGTCACATCTTAGGTTTGGATTTTTTGGTTTTTTTGGTTTGCTGTTTTTTTTTGCTTTCCCTTTCTAAAAATAATCCTGAAAAAAAATTTTATAATAAGTGTAAGCACTTGCTGCAGTCTGAAGTACTCTGATCACATGATAATCTCCAGAAAATAATAAAATAAATATATCTATTTTAGTTTTCAGACTTAAAAAAAAGAAGAAACCAAAGAATTGAAAACATGACATGTCCCATGAGACAAACATGAAAGGATGACTACAGACAGATGGGAAAGTTAACTTTCGTATCACTTAAAATGTTAGCTCTCCTTAATTATGGAACAGACAATGAAATGTCCTTTGTATCATCACTGGAAAATTTATACTCAAAGAGGGTACAGTCACCAATTATTCTCCAGGACGTAGATGAGCATTCTTTCCATATAATGAGGGCCAAACTTCTTAGACCTGCTTAAGGAAAACTAAATACATATTTAGAATTCTTTAGTTAGAAACATATTTAGTTCTAAATAGGATCAGATACTAGGACATTTGAAAGATATCTTTACAGACTCTTTATGCTTAATGAAATCCTTGATCACTTTTGGGCCCGAAACATATCTGGGCATCTACAAGACTAATTTATTTAATTGTCGTATCTTACAGGATTTGCAAGGAAACAAAAAATACTGCTCAGAGCACACATTAAGATTGGAACATGTCGAATTATTTGTGTTCACCTGTGGTACAAAGTCAAAGATCAACTGGCAACACATTGGTAAATGAAATGAAGTCAGAGGAAATTATATTTTGCTGATCTGAACAGAAATCTAAGCCACCTTTTGGCTCATCAAGTATCTTCAGTATCCTGGCTTGATTCCCTACTGCAGCATCCATATGTTCTCCCATACTTTAAGCCATCTCTACTCCATGCCTTCCTCTGCTTGATATATGTAACCCTTCCTTTTCAGATGCAAAACATGATCATGTGAAGTAAACTACACTTCTGGCACTAAATTAAGATTGTCTTGGACTAAGATTTTCTATATTTTGGGCTGCTTCTATCTCCGCTTTTTATTTAGCCAGTCATCTGTATGACACTTATTACCACTGTAGAAGGAAAACATGGATATTCATGCTGATTGTGTATGATTCATGAGTGTGATTTACTTCCTGGGGAAAGTGTCGTTCAGTTCCCCTGTTCTGAAATACAGAATGAGAAATCCTTAGAGTTCATGGTCTTCGTCTGTGTAGGAGAAAGGATCCATCTGCCTCTAATAAAATAACATCACTAGGATTGTCAATATGATCACCAGGTCACTACTGTATTGAACTGCCACACCGTAGAGTTTGGCTGATAGGGAGAATCTAGTCACCAGTTATGGCTATCATACAGATATTTATCTATGGCTTCCATTAAAATTCAGTTGTTTTAGGGCTAAACAACCTTTTCAAAAGGTCAAGCCTTTCTCCTAGTGAAATTAGTGCCTGTAGTTGTACATAACACATGACTGCAAGCAGAAATATTAACTGCAACATACAGCCATGTAACTTGTCTTCACAGAACTATAGACATGGCAAGAGTCAACCAGCACCCATTTCTTTCTGTGTGGAAATTGGTATTACAGAGGAATTTAGGCAATGTGTCCCCATATCATCCCATAAATTTTTAGCCTTCAACTGCTTCATTTTGCGGTATGTCTTAACCAGGTTTTCCAGATAAACCGCGCGAAAATTATGTATAGTAATTTTACTATGCAGTAATATTGAACATTTATAGTTTATGAGCTTATTTTTATCTTATTCCTCACAACTCATGGTTGCTTATATAAAAGCACACAAAACTCCAATAGTTTTCTGTGTACTTCAATTTTGCAGGTCCTTAAAGTAAAATTTGAGAATAACGTTATTTTTTATGTGTGTATGTGTTTTTTCCTGTAAGATACACAAAAGCTGGAGATTGATTCTGAAAACAGAAAATAAGAATTATGAGGAATTTCAAAAATTACATCCTTCCTAACAGAAAATTCATGTAGCTTTAAATGATTGTTTTTAATAAATAGTTACTTTGGGACCATTTAAATAATAACATCTTTCATTAACCTAGAAAAAGCTTAACATGGTTTCTTAGTGAAAAACCATATGTAAGCATGCAAAAAATATATTTATGTCCTCAAACCAGGACAAATAATTTTCCTGTTAATTCATTAATTTCTTGTTCATACACATAATTATATTATAAGTTAATGTTTGCTGGGTGTATATTTGTAAACATGTACCCACACACGTAAATTTTACGGGAGTGTTTGCGGGCAAAATCACCATAGGAAATGGAGATCTGAAAAATTAGTTATGAATGCTACAAATTGGCATAGTTGCACTGAAATCAAAGCAGCTATGCAAATCAGAGGAGCAGGTTCATCTATTACAAAATAATAGATGGTTGTAGTACACACTAAAAGGATCCTCTCATTTCTAGAGGAAAACACACAGCTCTATTAACACATAAAGATAAGTTCTAGGTTTCCCTCCTTGTTAATTGAATACAGTTAATGACTACAGAATAAAGTTCTAGACTATATTTTTATCTGCTGTAATGTTCAGGATACCTCTGAAACAACTAATTACAAACATGTGAGAAAAATTCCTCTACTGTTGGAATTTCAAGGAAAAGTAAAATTTTGATTTATGAGGTCTGCCAGTTGTAATCTTAGAACTACATACAACCTGTTAAGTTTCAGTGACAGAACAGAGTACCCCTTGTAATCAGTCTCACAGGGGGAGGAAGAGATAAAAATCGTCTTAGTGTAATGCTTGTTCATTTAATTTAACTCTTTAAGATAATTACTTTATGAAGACCCCATATATGATCCTTCACTAGTTCAGAATCACATATGTCATATGAAGAGCCCAGGTGTCCATATAAGAACATGTTTCATGTCTTAAAAAATGTTTCAGCTGCCTGGTAAACACAGTACAATTATGCTTAGTGGTTGTTGCAAAGATCACTATGTTTACTTCTGCTTTATTGGAGTGAGAGATTAGTACTCCCAGCCTTTCCTCAATAATGAGAGATTCACTCCACCTGTAGCTGCAGATCTGGTTGTCACAAAATGTGGAGCTACAACAGCAAATTTCTAAGTTTTCACTCCGAGATAAGAAAGCTAACCAAATGATCTTTCTTCCTCAACCAACTATTTTCCTCTTTCTTTAAAAACTTCTGAAAGGTATTTAAGTCTTTATACACTAAGACAGTAAAATATGAAACAAACATTAAGTCTAAAAGTACTTAATAATGAATTTGGAATTAAATCAGGTTTTGTATTTCAGCAAATTATTTGCTAAATAGCTCATAGAATTGATGCTTAATGCTCATCTATTGACAAACTCAGTTTTGCACTATGATTAAATGAACAGAAATGCATGATCACAATCTTATTAATATGTTAACCTTGTAAAAAATATTTTAGTATTGCAGACATCTAACAATATAGCTAAGGGAAGTTAATTAGGTTTCAAGTGAGTTGCTAACCATGCTAATTCATATTTTATAAGATTATTAATTAAAAGCCAACGTGTTATAGCTTCGATGTGCTATCTTATTATATTCTATACCAGCTCTGATTTACAAGTAAATTAAACAAAGCAAGTATAAAGAATTAAAAAAGTGCAACTAACCATTTCTTGCTAATATAGTAAAAATTACACTGCAAATGGTTTATCTTTTACATACTTATTACATCTGATGAAGGGTTCTTTTCAGCAATCACTTAATGCAACATATGAATTTTCTATGCAAACTTAAATATAGGGTTGACAACACAAATATGCATATTAAGGCATTTTTTATGTTCTCAATTCATTCATAGGAAAAAATTAAATTATCAATGGCAAGAACTATAGAAAATCAAGAAATAATGCACTGACAGGTATTTTTTCAGTAGGCCCATGACACACGTCACCAAATAAACCATTTTTTTAAACTATCAATTGATTTATCTTCTTAATCAATCACCCAGTACTGCTGCCGGGCTTAGCACAGCAGCAGTAAATGTTGTGCAGGCATTTCCATTCTTCACTGTAGCATGGAAAAGCCCCACTTATGACTAGATGTTATACTTACTTAGTAGATACTATACTTGCTATTATTTTACCACATTCTCAGGTGGCAAATATACAAGAAAGTGAGGAAGTCTTCACTGAAATAAAGAGCATCAATTCCCTTTAGAAAAGCTACAGTAGTGCTGTTGCATCCTTCAGAATGCCCTTTGCTCCACTAAACTAACAATCCTTTGATTTCGTTCAAGCAGGATCCGAATTCTGGAGAACACCTTGAACCTGCATATAAGCATAGGGCTTAGTGTCTTCTTTATCAAACCGATCAAAGACTCTGGGTATTTCTTCTGCTAATTACTCTGAACTCCAAATAAACTGGCCTACCCAGCTGCTCATTCTTTTTCCAGCTCAACATTTGGGATGTGTAAATCCAGGAGGTCAGTGCCTTTCTGACTGCCCTGGCTTCTGGCAGGACCATCCTGCTTCCTTAGAAGATGCAGAACTTTTTTCTAATTGCTCTGATCTGAGACTTCCCCAACAGAGGTTCCTTCATGCAAGACTTTCTGGATGGCACTGCAAACTTAGAAGGTGAGACAGTGTAGCCTGTTTTCTGGATGTTCACATTGTTTTGACTTGTGTTGCAAACCACAGCCCGCACGGTTCCTTGCTGGTTTGTGGACTCTGATTTAACATGCCTTGGTATAGCAAGCTTCATTTCTTGTAGCTTGTTTATCTTGCTCTATACAAATATCTATATTCAAAGCCCTAAGTGTTTTTTACATTTACTGATTATAAAGTAATACAATTATAACTTATTACAATCATGAAATAAAGCCTGAATGTCTTGGAATCCTTTGATCCAAGCTATATATTTTTATGCATAGTACAGGCAACCGTGAGCACAACATTGGTAATTATGCATTCAGCTTGAAATGTCCTAGTATTTATTTTGTCACCCCTGTGCAAAATTATTCAGTGGTAAATCCAATATGAGGTTGCAAGTAACATGTGCAATCATTTTATTTATTTGTATTTCTCTACAGAGAACAGCTATCTCAAAAGTTTGTTCACAAACATGATAGTCAATCATTAATTGATTGACAATTTTATTTCTTACAGACAGACCATTCAGAAACACTGAAAGCTCAACAAGTCACTACACATAAAAAAAATTCCAAAAGAGGGCATTTTACTGACGACTAGAAACATATCTTCTGTATTTCCCCTTAAGGCACCTCAGACCATTTGTGGCTCTCAGGAGGTCATCGGGTCTGTAGGCAGAGAAAACTGAAGAGCCAAAAAATTTCTACAGAGAGCAACTTGCTCATAGAACCTTGGTTGCGTACGTGACAGGAGTCCAGTTCAAATCTCTCCATTAAATGCTGCAGTACCAGTAAGAAAAGCCACCTTTTATATAGGTTGGTGTTCAAGGGGATCTTGCCTTTCTTGGCAGGCAAAACTGAGCAGTCTGGTGCTATTCTGCATCAATACCTTCTCTCTTCTCCAAGGTGCTCTGTTTGAGGAGAGGCACAGGACAATAAACTGCTTCCTCCTGAACCCCTACATCTTCTTTGGGCCCCGTGTGGTTTTTTGAAGTCTGCTGACAGAGTGTATCACTTTGAGTGGCAAAGTTCAGAGCTGAAGGAAACAATCGCTATCTCTTGGACACGCCTGGGTGGGAAAATATATTCTGCTTATCTCCCACCATCTAATAGCAAGTGGTTGCTCACAGTCAAAGCTAGGCTGAGAGCTTTTGCAATTAATGTCAGGGATTTTCTCAAGTAAAAGCCTCTAAGAAATCCATCATCTTCATCTGCCTGTGTTTCCTCCAACCCACCACCACACTAAACTTCAGCCATCTCATTGCCACCCAGCTCCAACTATAAGTGGAACAACAGGATGAGCTACTTATTCTCTTTTTTTCTCACCTATGTAACCCTAAAAACACAGATGATATTTGCCCTTGTATATTGCTCCTGTTTTTAAAAAAATATATTTTTCTTGCAGTAATAAAAAGAAACACAGAGTACCAGATAGATGACCAGCAAGGACAAATAACTGTTGAAAAGGCCAGTCAATATCACTCACTCACCTCTGGCTTCTTTTTGCCAGCAGAAAATAACCAGCCTGAGGTCACCAAGTTGTACTTAAAAAATTTGAAGTTTCTTCTAAAATTGAGAGGTGTTGTTCATTCCTTGAGAACTTGCTTTCAAATCATGATGATTGTTGGTTTCTGTTGTATGAATTACAAATATTTGATGTTACGCATTAGTCCAGTAATTTTCCTTCCAAGCCAAATAAGCAAGCACACTGAAGGATATTGGTGTAACATTGTCACATGTGATAAAATAATGTGTTCTGAAAACTGAAGTGCAAGAGGGTTTATAAATATTAAATATGTCAAATTTGAAAGGTCTTGCCACTCTTCTAATGCTGGAGTGTTTTAAATTTTATTTGAACAGTTCCAAATGCTGATATCCCAATGTTCATGCATTCTGCGAACTACATTTGGTTTTGCTTAGCCTGGAACTTGTTATCAGATCATTGCTGTGGGCTCAAAGATGGTACTGTGATAGCTTACAGACAGTATTTCTGTGGATGAGACTGGGGAGAAATAGGAGTGAAAGGAAAACACTAGCACAGAGCCCAGCATAACCCTCTGGCATCTTGAACCACCAAACCAGTATAGAAAAAAGCTGATTTTCATTAGTGTTTAGTTTTTGTCCTGTTTTGTTTTTTTGCTACCAGCTTGGGGAAAAACTGGAATTTTATGTTTGAAAGAGTAGTCCTGGTTTGAGGTAAAACAGAAACAATTTTCTGTTCAGTAATTTTACTTTTTAGCTAAGCTTCTTCTAAGTACTAAAATTAACAGTATATTGTGCAGAAAGTGTTCGGTCTCAGAGTGGTAAGACCGATGTTTATAGTTGATGCCAAGGACAGGTATGCAGAGAGGCTCTTGCTTATCCTTAGTGCTATAACACCCAAGGCCAGCCAACTTTCTTATCTGCCCCATTGGAGGGTTGGAAGCAGAAAAGTGTAGAGGGGTCACACCTGTGGGGAGGAGCAGACAAGACAGGTGACCCAATACTGACCAACAGGATATTCCATTCCATCATTCTCAGTATAAAAGCTGAGCGATCAAAGGGTCAGCCCTCTTTCTTCAGTGTCCAGCATCCAAGGAGGACTCTGTCTGTCTGTCAGCCTTTGATCCCGATCCATGCATTCCTGAATCTAGATCTGGAATCCAGTTCCCAGCCATCTCTGAGTCCACTCTGGCACTTTCTCCATGCTTGACAGTGACGTGATTTTCACCCTGGGAGCTTGCACAATTTTGTATATATCTTATTATTTCTTTTTTATTATTTCATTAAAATATTTATTAAAGTAGTTTAGTTTTCTTCTAAACTCATAAATCTCTTTCTCTCATCCTCCTCTCTTTGGAGACAGAAGTGGGGGAGAGTATCTGTTGTTCATCTCAGTGGCCAGTCTGGCACAAACCACGACAACACAAAAAAATAAACATCAACAACAAAACTCAGAACAGTTTTACCTAATTTATAACTACTAAATATTGGTTTCACTGAAGTTTCTTTATTAGTATGCAAGCCAGGTTCTTTTATCATTTTTACCCTGATGCTTCTGCTTTCATAAATCATATATCAAGTTGATAAAGAGAAAGTCAGCACAGCCCTAGGAAAATTCAACAGGTTGTCAGCTATTTCTTATTCAATAATTTATGAGAACATGATGTCTCCATTACATAAATAATTCCTTTGCATTTCATTCAATTATGCTGTTATTTTGGATGTTTATTATTGACAGAAAGCACGACTTTTGAAGGGCAAAGTGCGTGATCTGGTTTGAAATAATTGTTGAGCTCCAGAGATTAGTGATCTGTTATTAAGAACCATCCATAACACAGAATGTCCACATGCAGAAAAATATTTTGCTTGAAGAACAAGTGAGATACAGTGTGAACCCAAAAGCTTAGACCAAACAGAATAGGTCAGAAATTTTTCAAATACATACCTCCCTGCCTATAAAAGTAGGATTCATTGAAACATAAACTTGCCCCAATCAGTGGCAGTGTGGCTTCTGTGACTAACATATGACTAAAAATAACCAATGAATAAAAAACAGTCTTTTCCTCATCAGCTACTTATCTAATCAGAGGATGCCAGAACCTCTGAAGCTGCTGAAACCTTTGCCCCTTTTCAAAGCTCTTTCTCAGTTTCTCTTGGAAGGCCGGCTCTTACTTTGGCAATTGTGGGGTTCATCCCACTAAAACTTTGTAAACCTTCCTGAAAGCTTTTTTTATGATTCTGTGTTGATGACAACATGCAGGCATCTAAGACTATGACATCTGCAAATGCAAATCTCATACGTGCTCATTACAACATGTAACTATTTGTTACAACATCTAACATGTTTTGGTGGATAATTTCTTTGGACTAACAAATTCTGTTAAGGGTACAGGAGGTTTTGTGACCCTTCACAGCAGCCTGCAGTGGGAATCTCACTTGCTAGCCCTAAGCTTTCAGACGTGAACATACAGTGACACAGGCTAAGTGCAAAAAGTGTGAATTGGGAAAAGTTAAAAAGTCCTTTACAAGATAATGGCCATTTTGTCTGTAATCCAACATATAACTACTAGATCCTCTCAGGTTCTATTGTCTTAATAATGATCAATCTGTAACATTCTTGTTTCTGCTATACTCACCCTTTAACCTTCTGTTGAGTTAGCATGCAAACACAGCAAAAATACAAAATCTACTGTGATTTCTTTTTCCTGAGATCCTTACCAGATGAAAACCAAGTTTCACCAGTCCTCCTTGATTTTATTTTTCAATATGACATCCTTCAAGTTTGACCTCTTTGTGCTGGTGGGGTCTGCCTCCTGCCATTTCCCAGGTGCTGACTCACATTTTATATTACTTTTGTTCAGGCTTGTGTTTTAAAGCAGCAGGCTTCATGTGTTCCCTTCAATTCTGTGTTCTGTTTCTCAGCTGGTCATGGAGCAACGGCCTTGGTATTTTTGTTGTCTTCCGCTCTATGTGTATGACTGTCCCGCCGTGGCTTTGCTACAGTGAGTGTGGATTCAGTTTTCCAGAATATCTGTATTTCCCAAGTTATTCTGCCATCTAATATACAATAGGGAATACAAAAACTACCAGTGAAATTTGCCTGGGATCCATATGTATTATTGATAGCAAATCTGTTGTGTGAACCTCAACAGCAAGAGGTTTTTAAAGTATTTAATCTGGTGTGGTTTGATTCTGATTTGCTTCTAAACTCTTCCTGATGTATAACCAGAAGATGTCTAAGCACTCCTAATGCCACCTGTCAGCTACTTGATGAATAAGCCTCTTCCAAAAGTTTACGGTCAAGATACAATATGAGTCGATAGCTTGCAATAGTATGCTGCCAATTTTACTTTTTGATTCTTCTTGCAGTTTCCTATATGCATCCTTGATTTGCGTTTTTGTCATAGTGGTTTTATGGGTATCTATTCCCCAAGTTACGTGCCCTAGTTAATGCCGTGTTTCCCCCTGTGTGCTATTTCAATTGTATTCCTCAGCACATAGCAGATAATACCTCATGGATTTCTGTTGTATCTGCAAAGTCCATCAGGTTTCCAGGTAACTACAAATATATCTGCATGCCAGAACTGAGATCCCATGTTGGGATCCCATTAATAGGGTAGAGCTGCTGAGCTGTCACACAATTCTGTATCATATCACAGGTGACAGGAGAATCATACAGAATTCTGTGTATGATGACCAAAGACAGACATCATAAAGGTACGTTTTATGTTCTTTTAACAGTTAAATTTTGTCTAGTAAACGCAGTCAACGAAGCCAAAAGATTATTCATCATATCTATAAACTGATGTCTATAGCAGGTTAGGTAGACCCTCCAATGACTATATTGACTGATTCTACACCATAGGGATCTACTTTGGGCCACTTAAATGTCATTTATGATTGGATTAGTTTAGGGATTGGATTGGAATTACAGATTAGATGTCATCAGCTAGACTCCAGTTCTACTGGAAACACTTAATGGTTTCTCCCATGTACTGAGGACAGTATTAGAAATCCAGTGCTGTTTACTCTGCAACTGCCAACTACAAATAGTCCATCAGCTGTATTTTATTTGTGCCTCAGATCGTGAAACTACTTAGATAGTTTACAGCTGATGGAGTTGTGCATCCAGTGACGAAATCCTATGTTTGCTTAGGCTGCCAGACACCATGCATACTGATGTGAGAGGTAACTGCCAAATCTGAATTGTTGCTTTTACTGATGTAGACAGTAATGAACTATAATTACCATTCAGTTTTCCATATGTAGCTAAAGAATTTGTATAATTAGCTCCACATTTAAATATGATTCATGTCTCCAAATTTAAATGTCTCTGCTGGATGCAGGAGCTTTAACATTCTTCATGATTTCAATTGCTTTGCTAATTTCTTCAAGGTAGGGGGCTACGTTAATTTTACAATACTTTGGATGATCTATTTCTTTGCAATTTATTTATTCATAGCTTTTTGCTTATCACCTGACAGTACGCTGACAAGATATATAAAACCAAACTCAACTTGGAAAAAAGCTTACATTTAAAAAAACCCATTAAACTGGCTTCAGTTTTGATATTTCTAGATTTTAGAAGTCTTATAATGTGATATCATTTATTTGACATTTTATTATTTTATTATTATTAATTATTATTATTATTATACATTTTTTAATCTGTGCAGCTATTTCAAAGTATGTATTGTTTTAAAATGTAAAAACAAAGATTTACAACAAAATAATACATTTCATAATGTTTATTTGTATCAAAACATTTAAGTTATCACAATTTGAAATTTCAGGGTTAGACTTTGTGAAAAATGTTTAGATCTCAGGAAGTCTCACAGGATGAACAAACTGCTTCCCATAATTCGACTAACAATGTCTCCATTCAATCACTGGAGTAATTGTCTTTCCCAACCAAAGTGAGGGTGCAGGGACCAGGAGGTCTTCAGAAAGAGAGAACAAACTCTTCCTAAAAACTGCTTAGCAAACTCTGATAAAACATGTTAGCTCATGCTCTTTAACCATGTGGTTACCATATGTGCCAGGATTCCCAGATCACAACATTTCCTTTTTTTTCTGAGTCAGTTGTTCTGAGTTGGCAGAGGCACAGCTGTTGAGTTTTACCTTGATTTGGTTCCCCTTCCGGTTGTACACAAATATCATATCAATGATTCAAATATAAGATTAATGCAGCTCCTCCAAAAGTATACATACAAATGTGTGTTGTTTAACAGTAGCATTTTTTCTTTCTCTCTGTGATCATGCGCCCCAAGGGGAAGCACCATTTAGCCATATGCTTTTTATGTTACATGTAATCTATTGACACAACAAAAAATTACTAGAAGGGCAAAACTGTCACAGCTTAAAAGAACTTATTTCTTTAGTAGGACTACTGCACTCTTTGAACTTCATAATTACATGCACAATTGCACAAAACAGATTACGTGAATCTGGAGAGCTGTATAAATATTGCAAGAATGTTTTGTGGGCTGCAAATATGCTTATAAGACCAATGAATATTGCAGGACACGTGAAGCAAATCCACTTCCAAGATACACACATGTTACCTTAGTGACAAGCTGAGACATACCGAATCCTTGAAAACCAAGTGTAAAGTCTAAATTAGTGGTGCCACTGGGTCCTATTCTAATTTTTAACAGATATGATGGGCAGTCCTATGACTTATGAGTACTAATAAACAACCCAAAATTTACCAATAGAGTAACAGATCAAAGATAAACACATGAACAGATCTAACAGTTGCCTGAGTGATTCTTCACAGTTTTCATAAAATAAGAATAACAACATTACTGTAACAAAGATGTGTGATCCTAAAACAAATCCTTGCTTTCCAAATATCTTAGGAATTAAGATAAATAATCAAGGAAGAACACTCTTCATAAATCCAGTCTGCATTAAACAGAAAAATGTGCAGTTTATAATTTTTTCAAACATTCCCATAGGTACAGTCACTCAAGCGATATTGAAAAGACAGCTTCAGTAAATCTGTGAGGCATCATGTAAGTAGATTAGCAGGAGTTCTGAAAAACAGGGAAATACTGTCAATGGTACACTGACAAGCACTGTAACTGAATGGGGATCAGATTGAATTACTGTAGTGTGGAGTAAATTAAATTGTGGAGCTTGAAGGAGACCTACCCATGTGTATATAAAGTACATTTAATAGAAGGATCTCTTACTGAGCTGTTATCTAGACACTTAGCAAGGTCTTGGTATAAACAAGATGGCAGCAGATGACTGGGTTTTATTTAAATTAAAAATCACAAAGAGTGAAATTCAAATGGCTGAAGTTCGGGCCAACAATAAACCTCTGTGAAAGCAGAAGCTGCTGGTAGAAAGTGTTTACAGAGAATTCTTTTCCCTATTGCGTATCATTCTGTGAACACCCTGTGCCACTTATAAGGATTAATACTGCTATAGTCCCACACGATATTCCAAATATTTATGATTGATGTGTTAACACTGTGTAAAAGTGTTTAGTTAGACTCTGAGGGAAGTGTTGTTGTCAGGTACATCTACCCTGAAATACAGGCACCTTAGCCATCAGAAAACAGTGAACCTGTTACTCTAGTTGTGATGGGTCTCTGCTTGTTTGTCTCTGTCTGTTGAAACTCTTGTCCATCTCAGACCTTCCTGTGCAAATGACACACATAATGTCCTTTATATTCCTATTGACTAAGACTTGAAAATGGCTCCATAACTTGTCTGCCACGAGAGTCAACCGAAAATGAGCATGAGCCACATCTTGCAGCATCCCTGATGTTTGTAAACCATATTTGCTATCATAGATAGGCATTGTATCATTTTCTGGAGATGATGGTAGCAGTTGAGACATCAAATTGCATTGATTGTCTCTTATTTGGTTTTTTTTGTCTGTCAGAAATTCCTGATGATTCTGACATCAGTGTCCAGGATTGCAGCAGTTCTTGTTTTCATTTTTAAGCTGAAACTAAATGTCAAAAGTGCATGCCATCTGGGCACCAGTAGAGCCATTTTCTATTTTGACTGTACAGTGTATTAGACTTGGATTCAAAAGCCTTTATGGGCAGTCATTTTATGAAGTTGCAATATTTTAAATTTGTACTTCATTGCAAACTACTTAGATCCACTGATTAATTTTCAATATTATGTAAAGTTTGTCACCGTAGGAAAAATTAATATGTTACACATAAGCATGCATTAAAAATTGTTATCTTGGAATAAGGTCATGTAATAAAAATAAGAATCGTTGACCAGGACAACTTTTCACAGGCAAAAATAAATTAATCTATTCCAAATTTCCTACCAAAATGTGCTTTTTTTCTTGACTTGACCTGCAGTTTAGCATACAAAATAAAAGTTTCCTAATGTTCCTCTGAGGACACTGTAAAATATCTCTGGCCCTTCTCTTACATTTCTTTTACCTCCATCTAAGTCTCATGTGCTCTTTTCCACATATTTTCCATTAAAACCTGAGGTGTTCCTACACAAAATCTCACTTGGTTCTGAGAACAAATCCTTACAGTGATAATAAGGTTTCAGAATGCGCTGTCACTGACATCTCCAGTTAGTTGATTTAGGTGTTTTCTATCATGTCTGAAATTCAATTTTATCTCTAGAAATCATTATCCAGATTTCATCTGAGATCAAACAAAACTTTTACGG
The DNA here is from genome assembly GCA_013398295.1 of Chionis minor. Classification (NCBI taxonomy): domain Eukaryota; kingdom Metazoa; phylum Chordata; class Aves; order Charadriiformes; family Chionidae; genus Chionis; species Chionis minor. The sequence goes on along the minus strand of VZSF01000744.1, from coordinate 186,302 downwards.
GACTGATATTGATAGTCTATCTTTCAGCTTTACTTCCCTATCCAGGCACTGGAGTGCATATCTGAAATATTTATATCTCTTCCAAAACTCTCTTTTCAAATGTTGTATTTTTATCTGTGGGGAAAAAAAACCCCAAAAAACAAATAATATTCAAATACATTATATGTCTGAACAAATGGGGTTTTAAGGTGAATTAGTTTTCCTTCTTTTCCCCGTTGTTTTCCTTACAGTGTTAGGGCCCCATTTTGTGAATACTCCTAGCTTATGTATGGTCTACAACTTAAAGTTACAGACACATAAGTGGTTCAGGTTGAGAGATGAGTCATCACTCACCACAAGACTGCTTGCTTTTTCTACGGGTAATTCCTCTGAGGTAGCAATGCTGATGCTTATGTCTTTATTTTGACTTGGCTGCTCACTTGCTCCAGCAAAGTGAGGTAATTCTAAATTATTTCCCAAATGTCAGAAGTTGTCTTGGTTTGTTCATGGAACTCTCTGGATAGGATTTTCTGGATTCCATCTTTGAACTTCTCAGATCGTTATGCCTCTCTTCTATTGTGGTATTCTGAATTTGTCATTTTGTGCAGTGTATCAGAGCACTATCCGCCTTCTATAAAGACAGTCTTTGCTGACATGCATCTTAACAAAAGTTAATTGCTTCATCAAAGTCTAGCTTTTACTCTTCTGAGAGTCTTTATCCAAGTTTTGGTTTCAGATCCTGCTTAGATCTCTTATCAGAGACTCAGTTCGTTTAACTGTAAAATGCTTCTTCTTTGTTCCAGTAACTCTTCTATGTATTCATATTGTCCTGCAGTCTGTGTTTAAAACGTACTACTCATCTTTCACTTTCTTGTGGTTTTTGGTACTCTTCCAGGGTCTGCAATAGCTGAATTCTGTCTTTTGCCTGAGCTTAACTGAAAACGATGAAAAACCTCTATTATTTCAGAAAATGCTATTATGAGAAATACATTTCTGATTAATTTTCTTTCTGCTGGAAAACTTTCTTCATCATTACAGCTAACGCTGTCTTTACTCCTGTTTGTGTTTCTGAAGAATTTAGGTCACAGTGGGGCTCTTAACTGTTAGAGTCGAACTAAAAATATTATTTACTCAATCTGTGTTTAGTACAGACATCACTCAGAGCCAAGCCGTCTATTGCAATTCTGCTTCACTCCAGCTTTGCATGGTGTGAGCTCTGTGCAAGGTGAACAATCTGGTTCATGCTAGAGCCTCACATAAGGAGCAGCCCCCTCCTGGCTGGAAACTTTGGCTGTGTTGCTTGAGATGAGAGAAGGTAGGGAAGGTATCACCACTCTACTATTTTGTACATCTCTCACCTATTCTTCATCTGTACGTGTTTCCCTGTTCTTGGCATCTAAGGGTTAAACGTCAATTCTGGTGTCATCTCATTACAGTCAAAGCCTGTTCTGCCACTCACATCAGCAGATGCTGAGGAGAGCCAAGGGTACAAACCTTTTGAAGGCAATGCCCTGGAGGATTGTAGACACACTCGACCTGCACTGAGAGCAGGTTATATTAACAGGCAAGAGGGGAAGAGCACAGCCAAGGGACAGCGCCTGTTAGACTAGTATGTACTTGGAAAAAACATGGTTCAGCAAGACTTGCCACTCCTTGATTATTTAGATTCAGACTCAGCTAATCTGAAAGGAAAAAAAAATGGATAGTTTCTCAGACACTGCATGTGGCAGCTTTTGGCAAACAGCAGTTTTACACAGGGCAACACTGTGCATGTATCTTGAAGACTGGTGGAGCAGAATGGACTGGTAAATCAGCCTCACTTCTGTGAAAACTAAGTGAAGAAGTTCTGAAAATTACCAGATTCAGTGTTGTGGTAGGGATGCAGGAACACCCCATGTCTAGATAAAATCCTCAGTCTTCCTACTTCAGACTTCCCAGATGACTTTCATAATTTTCCCATTAGTAGCATTTTTAGAAACATGTAACCCAATATAAGCTTCAGAACAACTAAGTGGCAAATAATTGGTCTGATTTTCATGACCACTGAGAACATCAGGGTCCTATTTTTGAAAGTCATCTCATATTTTTGAAAATTGTCTCACTTACTTAGCACTAAAATAAAGATGTAAAGAACATCTGTCTTTAGGTGCACAGCACTACATATCCAGGCTCAAGCTTATTACCTATACAGTACCTTATCACCCATAGTTTTTATGACATCTGTGTCGCTTATTTAAAAGACAAAAGCTGTGAATGTCAATACCCTAAAATCACCTAATCAGAGTAGCCAAATGATACTCCCTCCTTCCGGAAATGAAAATGAAAAATACAGAATACCCTGTTAAATATTTAAATGCTTATGTTCATTGCATTACATTCACCCCAAAGCCTTACATATTTGACAAGGAGTTGCAGGCAAGGCATTTCCTAGAAAAGTCTTTAATATTTGCAAATTCTTAGCTATAGCAACATACTGAATACCAAAATATGTTGTGAGGGCTTGTTTGTTTCTGTAGCCACGAGGTAGCAGTGGAATACTTTATGTACTTTTTTTCTACTAAATTTCTCCACCTTGTAGCATATGTGTTGATTAGTATCAAGTGGAATAGACAGCTTAGAAGCAAGATCTGTTTTATGGGTCTGTATTGTCAAGGAACACCAAGAAAGAGAGAAAGGAACTCCAATATAACAGATAAATCTGAATGTATTTATTCCACGGCTTCCCACCTCTTTTTTCATAGAGCAAGACTGAAAGTCTGTTTCTGCATATGTTTCTCATTGAATTCAAGACCTGGTAATGCATAAACCATGGAGTAATTTTTTTTAAGCCACTATTGCTTATCAAAAATTAATGAGAACAACTGTGTGTACTCTCCACATTTTACTTGATGTATAAACAGAGCAGTGGGGTTAATTGTGAAAACTGTTTACTTTTGAGGGGGGAAAAAACACACTCAGATGCTGCCTTTTTTCAAGCTGTGAAGTTTTTCCTTCCATAGCACATATGCCTTACTACAATCTGGCAAACATACTCACAAAAAACGCCCCCAAACAACCCAAGATAATATCTTTTTTTTTTCTTTTTTTTACAGCTTGCAGTAGAAACTAAGAATTCATGTAAATTTCATATAGTTTTCCCCTTTCTATAAAAGTATCAAAATGACACATTAAATATTGGCCTCCACGACTGTGCTGGCATATGAAGCTAGAGCTAGTCATAAGCAAGAAAAGGAAACATGCTCAGTTTGAACTGTTTTCTGAACAAACTTTACAGTCCAATAAAACAGAAATCCAGTTTAATAATATATCATTTATGTTAGATGTAGTGTGCAGGTCCAATAGTCTAAAATATACATTTCTCGACTGAAAGCATTGTTATTAAATATAATACCTGCCAAGAACTGTCCCAGTTGTATGCACAGTGTTTCTCGCCACTGTTTTCGCTGCAATAATGGCCTCTTATTTTGATTTATGCACATTTACCTAGCTCCCCAAGGGTGTGTATACTTTTGGACATGAAGCAGGCTTGTATTTTGGCAAACTCTGAGTGTTTAAGTAAGCCAATTTTTTTTTTCTTTTGTATATTTCTTGGCCTAAGTGGTAAATAGACCAAATATTAAAAAACATATTTTATAGTACATTACTTACATACATTTTGAGCCAGTCCTGCAAATATTTCTCCAGCACTGTTTAATTTCTGTCTATTCTGGACCTAAATGGCACTGCAGAGCATAAAGGAGAATTGGATCACACTCGTGAGAATGATACGGTCTGCTAGGACCTTTCTAGCTTACAGTGCCAAGCCTAAGGAGAGGACAAAGATGTCTCAGAAGACATCTGTGGAAAATGCAATGCAAAAGTAGAATTAGACTGAGCCAAAGCTCCATTCTACCCTACTGAGGTGTTTTGCCAGTGTGACTGAGAGGCAGCCCAGCAACAGTCTGACTAAGTGAGCTACATCTAGCCTCCCACCATCCATTACAAATGAATCAATCATTCTCCTGGGACAGCAGAGGTACATGACACGCCATGCATCCATATGCATGTGGAGTCACAGTAAGCAAAAGCAACTCTTACAACCACGGCTATTGGATTCAGTGGAAATGATCATGTAAGGGTTTTTTTATTTATCAAGTTTTTCCCAAAATACAGACATAAATGAGCAAACTTATTAGTAGGACTGACAGAATAATGTTAAGAACAGAAAATAACAAATGCAGAAATATTTGGAATAAAGTATGGGGTATGAACCTGAGAGGTGCTCAATACTTACTGTGACTGTAAAATGCTTTTTCTCCTCCTACTCGCCTTCTGCATCTAGGGACTCTCTACCCAGGAGAGAGGGCAATGACAATACTCTATGTGGGTGATATTTCAACAATTCTTACTTTGTAATGTAATTTTGGGTCCCCAATATTACTAGCTACATCAGCATATAGAGAAGGGTGGCCTGTCTTTTTGCTTTCCCTGCCTTTCATATCCTTTGCTGAAAGTCATGGTTTGCCTTAAGTCTGGCATTCCTAGCAAAACCCTTCATCCCACACAGAGCTCAGCATCTGAACCCCTCAAGCAGTCACAGAATATTCCGAGGACTCATACCTTCTTTTTGCAGTGGCCTCAAAAAGTTTATGAGATAACAGCTGCTTGCTCTCCTTGTCAGCCACATTTCTCAGTCAGTGGCTGCACATCTTCAAATTTAGATTCACCATGTTACCCAGCAGGGAGAAGTCACGCCTGACTTCTTCAGCAATATTTAATGAAACTGAAACTGAAGCTTCTTCAGTTGTTGCTTTTACAGCAGTTACATTTTCTGGCTTAGTGGTCGAGTGAATAAGGTAATGAATGGGGAGTCACAATGAAAACCTACATGTCTCAATCCTATTATTTCAAATTACCTTATATTTATTGTGGAGCAGTGGACACACGGTGTGGAATTCATCAGCTGTAATTAAGTTATCTTGAATTAGGTACCTAACTCTGAATCAGACTCCATAGGTTTCTTTTGCAAGCAATGAAGACACATAAGCCCCTACAGGGCAAAGAATTCCCTAGTAGAATATGCCCACAATGGGTCCTATAAACAGTTCTGTCCATTAGTCAAGGGAACTCACTGTGGTGATCCCAGACTTAGACATCTGATTTTTAGAAATCTAAATCTTCTCATGACAACTCTGATGCATGCTAATTCATGAAATGACAGGAATTTGTAAAAATGTCGGAACTTTGTGCTTCCATTTCTTCACTGCCCTCATTTGAAAAAAAAATAACTAAAAATATTGTTGAGATTCCACATTATCACTGCTACTATTTCCCCTGCTTTAATAACAACCAAAAAAATAATCCTCGTGGTGTTGGTTGATATGAAATCCTTTATATTTGCTAAACCCAGAATTTTTAATCTGCCAGATTACTCAAATAGAGAAGTCAAAAGCTGGTGGCATCATAAACTAAATAAAGGAAACACAGGAAGAACTGTTTCATTGAAAGGGCTCCGAACATATGGAATAAATAATCGAAGGGAAGGCTGAGACTAAGAAGTGTAAATGAGTTCAAGAGAGCCTCAGATTTCCTTCTTGAGCACGAAAGGGGTCAAGTCACAGAGCAAAAAGACAGGAAAGTAGGATTTAGGTAAACCAAAAAAAGCAGACATGCTGGGCCAGATAGCTTTTTCTTGTTTGTAAATTTCATGTTTTCAACAGAAAAAAAAGGGACTACACAGATGGTCTGTGTTATTCCCACATCCTTTGAAATCCAGTTTCCAAAAATGTCACCTTGTTCTGTATCCTCTTGTGTAGCGTAAAGTGCATACACTCTTTTCCAACATGTTCACGTGCATTCTTGCTGTCAAGAACCATCTACTTCATTAGCCATCACCATGGAAAAATGTGTGTAAAAATGGGAATATAAACATTAATAGCATCAAATTCTGCTGCTGAGATCTGCGTGAGAGAAGGCTGCTGGAGCTTCACTCACAGTATGTCCACATTAGCAAGCAATTTGGCCCAAAAAGAATGAATCAGTTGTTGCTGAGGCCACTGTATTTTTGGTCAGTGCAGTTCTGGGGTTTTATTTTGGTTTAAAAAAAAAATCCCTCTGCCTGTGTCATGAAAGCTGTCCCAATGTCCTTTAGCTTGCATAAAAAGTAACCTGTTAAGGGTCAGAAAACATTTAGTACAGAGTGGAACAACCAGTTTGGGTTGATTTGAAAGGAATCTACCTAGTACGTAGCAAAACAGGTTTGCAAAAGGAATTAACATGGAGGAGGATCTGTATGCTGCTGCTCCAGATCAAAACATGCGTGGAGATCTAGTCTTCATTACTCAAGTTCATGCTTGACCAGCTCTTCCAGCTGTTCTGATTTGCTCCATCTTATCAGACACTGCTTCACTATGGAAACTGCCTTTTGGATACTTCCTTATTTTCATAACATCATTAAATGAAAGGAACAGAAAACATTTGGAGAGCTTGAGTTATCCTACAAAACAGTTCCACTTTTGGGTTGGGCTGTGCTCTTGATCTTCTCAGACTGATTACTGGTAATGGGATCAGTCTTGGAGCTCAGAGAAGACTGTGGCAAATTCATCCAGAATTTATTCTGTGGGATTTGAGCAAGTAGCCACCCTATTTCCCCTCCCCTGTCCGTTCTCATAGCCTAGATGAGAAGGAAGTATTCCCTTTCTGATTGCACAGACTAGAGGATGTATGCGGAGTTTATGACCACTAGGAAAACAGCCAAAATAACAAAAGCTTGAATCAAAATGTATGTAATAGGGTTTTCCCTCTTATAAGACTGCTTGAAACTGCTTCTCTTTCTCACAGTGCCAGCTTGTCCTTCAGCTTTTACTTCTAAATCACAGACAACATGTTTTTCACCACCCCACAAGATGTGCACGTGACGACCTGACCCTTCTATGCAGTTTACAAAATGCCTTGTAGGAATTACATATGCACCTGGACAAACCCAGGCCTGTGCTCTGGCTCCATTTGGGCCCATTGCATCCCAGTAACAGTGCAACATACCCACTCTTGCAGCCTGCAGCAGTCTCTTTTCCAATGGCACCCTCATTCCCGACGAGGGGAAGGCTTGGCAATGGGAAAGAGATTTCCTGCTGTGTTTGCAGCAGCAAAGAGTTTTAGTGAGGTGCAGATACCAATTCCAGACAGTTATGGGCAAGGGATCAAAGCTCCTGTAATGCCCTGTGGAGAAAGAGGACATGGTTCTACCTTTGTTGCACTCAGACCTAACCTGGGTGGCCCATGTTCAGAGATAAAAGACCCTGGAGAATTCCATCACACGATTTCCTCTGCAACCTTCCTTCTCTGCCCTTTTGTGAATAGAGGACACCAAAACATATGTTTCCTGTGTTGGAACATGTTCGTGTTCAAAGGTGGCAAATGAACTGAACACCAGGGAAGCTCAGAGACTTTTGAAGAGTCTCATTTCCTTAACAGAGTGACTTTGGAGTCTGTGCATAACATGAAAGGAAAGTTGGGGCCCTGCTCATACTACTCTTTTTCACAAAAATTCCTAAAAGTAATAAAGTAATTGAGAGAAATGACAGTTCCACCAGTCTATAAACACTAATGTAGTAAAGCTTATGGGAGGCCAAATATTGCTTTAAAAAACTAACAGACACATCCCCCCCAACAATGAACACCGTAAAATAGGATTTCACCTTTGTTGGAATCCAGCCTTACTTCTTACAATCTCCAGATATTTAGGAACACAATTCATGTTTTTAATGGTCCTGAGATGTACATAAGAACTCATCTCTATGACTAAGCATGTGGACATGTTTTTGACCCCAATTCTTGAAGACTTTTAGACAGAACTTTTTAAAGTTCAGAGCAATTCATACACCTTATTTCAATACTAAACATATACTATGTTTGTACATTTGTTTTGGAAAGTAAAATTGTTAGTAAAAATGCTGTACAATAAAGAAAATCAAATATGACTGATGAAAAATATGTTTCATTAAATATAAGAAGGCACTGTATGCTCTCCTCTTTTCTCACAAAATACAAAATGGATTTAAATCTGGGAGGAACATGAGGCTATTTTAGATTGCTCTGAGGTGACTAACTAGTTAAATTTGTTCTTTCTTTTCTTAATATGTCGATCCTGCCAGGGTGACTGCTTGGTGTTTGCTGGTGTACCACATGGTGCTCTACCAGATGCTGGTCTGTCAAACTGAGAAGCAGAGAGTGTCATCATGCATATTTTCATACATAAAGTTGTATTTTTCTTGCACCCAGACACAGGTACTGCCAAGAAGTTGTTCTTGTAGCTGTTTCCTTGTCTTTCTTTTCCCTACATTTGAGTGCAGCTGAGAACACAAGGGGTTAAGTGACACTGCTCATACCGTGTCTGTCTCAGTGGCAGGGCAGGAGGTTATGCAGCAGGGATCTCATAGGAAGGTGAATGCTTCTCCTAATGAGGTGAAGCTGATGGCTCTAATGCAGTGGAACAGCTGCAGCAGGCTCTTTCCCAGCTCGGAGTCACACTGAGATCAGATTCAGCGTGTAGCAGCTCTGTTTTCTTCACACACTATAATTATGATTGATTTGAAAAAGATGTAAAACTCTTTACCTTATTATAACAAGAGCTTTAAGTTTGTGAGGCATTGAGGAAGGGGATTTTGGTGCTGTTCCAGTGAGGACTAGCTCCCTTCCGCCTCCTTAATCTTCTCCTTGGCTGACAAGGTTAGTTTCCCCTTTTGCTGCAGTCTCCTCACAGTGCTGAGAGATCTGGGTGCTGGGTGGGACCCGGAATTTGTCTTCAAGTTTTTACCATAGTGCAAACACATCCGCCTGTCTTGTTCCAAATGCAGACAATATATAAAACACAGATATGAAAGACTTGTGACTTTTCTGCTTTATTATTAACAAATCTACCATTGCCATTAATGGCCCTATACCATAGTTAGGCTTCATGACAGATATATATGCATGTGATTTGCTGTCTGCGAATTTCTCAAATTGCTTCTCTCTAAGCTAAAAATTCAACACAAAATGCCTGATTCCCCAAATTCACCAGCTGTTTCTGCCCTGGTTGTGCACCCCACTGCTCAGACATTTAGAGCTCCTCTCTCTCCTGGGTTCCTAGACATCAGGAGATGTCCATGAGCCACGTATTGTACCAGTGTGTGCTGGGGGCTTCTGAACTGGTCTGGATATCAGAGCAAAAGAGAGTTTAGCAGTATTCCCACACAGATGTTGGGTTTCTAGAGGCAAGTGAGCTGGCTTTTGGTCAGGCTGCAGACTCAACAAAAGTATTCAGGATGCTGTACTCATCCATAGAGACCTGATTGTAGGAAATAGTCTCTACTACTGTTAAGTAGTCTTTACTTTGGGTGGTTATTACATCTGTTGTGGGTCGAAGAATTTTAATATAAGAAGGTTTTTTTTCCTAAAAACAGAGAAGGAATCAGTCTTGGCAAACAGCACACAAGTTTGGAAGTGTTAGAGTAAAAACTTCTATTATGAACAAAATTCTTTCCCCAAATTTCAAATTATTATTCAGTCTTTAACTATGTGATCATGAAAAGTGTCCAGGGTACAGAGCAAGCAAAGCAGAAAGCTTCAAGAAAAGAAACGATAATTTTCTTTCCGGTGTGTAAACATCAGATTAGACCAGGACTCGGGAACCTTCCCTGCCAAAACATCGCTTCGTCTGGACAGCTTAAATCTGGCAGCCTCTAACATTTGTTGATTTGACACTGAAAACTGAACACTCTTTTAATATAATTTCTATATGTATTAGTGCATAAAATGTATTGTCTGCATAACTATACGTGCTTTTGATTTAGCAAAGAGGCCAATTTTCCCTTAAAGTTGTAAGACAAAATAATGACATTGCTGCTATGTTAAAACTACAGGCAGCATACATCCAATTTATTATGACACAGTTTTGTCAATTGCTAGGCTCAGTAGTGTTTCTAAATGTAATGGCAGAGTTCAAAAAATATTGTTAGGAATTTTTGAGGGAGGTAATAAATAAATTATAACTAATAATAATATTTTCAGCAAATTGCTGACACTTAAAGGAATAAAATCTGTAATGCCAAATTGAACCATATGCTTTTTGAAAAAGCAATTTCACAAGTGGAAACTCTATTAGTATCTCTGTATGTTATTAGGACAGCAGGATTTGTTCTGCAACTAAACTTATTTGCTGTATTAGATTAGATTCAGTTGGCCATTATGTAAGGAAGTATGCACAGCTGTCCAATATGCACTGTCAAGTCCATAGAAGCTAAAACAGTGTTTTAATCTATTTTTATTTATACATGGTGTTTCTTAGTATCTGTTTTTCCTCTACAGTATTCCTGCTGCTAGAAACTGGTTCTGGAAGAAAGGAGAAAAGTGCATTGGCATCATCTCCTTTACAACCTCACAAAGAGTCAGAAGTGTGCAGTAACAGCAGAGGGAATTAATACTCCGTATGCAACTGGAGACCTAACTCTGTGAGATTGTCACCGTCTTTTAACTTTCCTTACATGTTGGCAACTAAGGTGTAAATTGTCACATAGATAAAACTTTGTTCAATTTGAAATGACACATAAAGGTGACGCTAGCTGTCAAGGGTTCTCCTGAGAGAAAAAGCAGCTGAAACTATTGTACCCCAGCTGCCAAAGCCTGGGAGTAGAGGAGGGCTGAGAAAATGTGTATGACATGCTGCTGCTTAATGCATCTAAAGGTTGTAATTGGGGATATCCCTGGCAACTAGATCTTCTGATAATTTCCTCTGTTGCTTTGTGCCAACTGACAAGGACATAACAGACAAGACAGGAACCATGACTGAGTCCTTCATCTGAAAATACCAATTTATTTTTTTTTCTACCTTATACTTTATGTCTCCCCCCTATGAGTATGTTGATATCAAATGACAACAAAGCCATTTTATCAGTATTTTGTTAGTATTTTGGATTGAAAGCCAAGAGAGATGCATGAGTCTCATCAGTTGCACAAGCAGCTCTCAAAATTCTCACTGGAAGAATGGACCAAGGCAGGCTCTGAGTAAACGTGTTAAATCCTAAACAATATTTAGCTTTCTCTTGAGTACGTGCTTTAAAAAAGTCTTTCAATGATGCTTACTTTGCCATGTCTATTAAAAAAAAAACCCAATAAAACAACAAACCAACAAAAAAAGAGATAGGAGACACATTTTGTTACAGGTAGCTGAGCAAAGCTACTATGTGCTTTCAAAAAAGCAAAAATAATTCCTGTAGTTTCTGTGATGAATAGAAAGAATGTAAAGCTATTTTTGATTGTTTTGCTGGAATCCTACTCTCACAGAGCTCCTTGAGCACAGACACAGTGTTGCCAGGCTATACTATTTCACAAAGCTTTTATAAGTTAGTTGGATGCAATTTATACTTTCAGAAGCTGACATTTCAGATGACTAGCCAAGTCTGAACCTGGATTACCAGTAGCTAAGTCCAAAATGGTTATATTTTGCCCATATAACCCAGACTTTGTTGAGAATAACCTGGCTGCACACAGAAAGGTCTCTTCCCCTGACTGTTGTGTGATTCATTCAAGCCTGATGCCTCAGTGACCTCTGGAGCCTGCAGAGAAGACTTGCCAAGGGCCAAAGTACAACCAGCCTCCAGTGGGGCAGGACAAGCTCTGCTGGGCAGCACTGAGGAATGGGATAGGGTCAGAAGGACAAATCCCTGTTGTTCGGGTCACATCTGAATCACTACACTCTACTGGTGAAGCTATCACTGCTGTCAGGCCAGGAGCCTTGGCAATGTCAAATTTTCACTGTATTAAGACAATCTATCGCTGTTAAACAATAAACAGCTTCTCCAGATTAGCCTTACATTAAGAGAAAACACCCTTTAAAAAATCGCAAAAGAAATATAAAATTCCTTGGAGTAGGGGAAGACAAGACTTCATTATTATTAGGATCCTGGGTTGTTTTAAAACATCATCATAACTATCTTTTCTCTCCTTCTTTTGCAGGCTTAAATTTAGTAACACTGTAAGAGGACATCATAATTCTGCTGATGCAGAGGTCTTTGCTATCCCTTCCTTTTGTCCTGGCTAGGCTACTGCAGAGATCCATTTCTCACTAATACCTCTGCATGCACAATTAACAGCTGATGCAGAATTCCCCTGCCTGATCTCTGCTGGCATTGAATAGCTACAGCTCATAACTCCAGACCTGGCTCTGTTATGTTGCTGGTTGTTAATCTGAGCTCGTATTAGTTTCAAGGTGTTCTTGCTACATTAGGAAAACCTTTCATCTAATTATGACAATTCTTGGACCCTCCTTTTCCATAAATCTCTCCTTTTCCCTAGTTGCAGAGTCCTGGCTTCCACTTCCGAGATAAATGATAACTGACAACTGGTAACTTGCCCTTTAGGCAACATTTTCTGCAAATGTAAATACCTGCGTGTTCACAAACCCTTAGTCTCTTCAGTGAAGGTCCCTGAAGGAAATTTTATGACGTGAAGCAAATGCAGGACAGCTGTCTATATCTCTGATACTGATTTGCTGTTGCTAATTTAACACACTGTCAAGAAAACGTTTCCAAAAGAAGTCAAGGCCGCTTATATTCTTCAAGTGAATGGTCTATTTTCCATCTTTGTCATTACAGATTACAGCCTTTGAGAGCACTTAGTGATGTGTGGGTGTAACAGATAGGACAGTCAGTATGATCTAGTTGCTGATAAAAGTGCCTCATTTCTACTTCCTTTACAAACCACCTACTTCCACCTCCTGTTGTAAACAGAGGTATGAATATTACCAGAAATCAAAGAGTTAATGGTGTCTCACGAGAACTCATGATTTCTCCTAGACTTCCTGCCAGTGTCCCAGATGAAATTGTACAGGTACAGATGCAAACATACTGGAGAAAAGCTAAGGGGAAAGTAGAGGGGAGCAAACAGAGAGCAAACAGCTAATCTGAAACGTTTCAGGGACTCTATCCATCATTAGCATTCCCATGTTGTTGGGGTTTTTTTCCCCAAGGGCATGACAAGGCCAACACATTAAAACTTTTTAGTCTTCCAATCTAATCTAAAGGAATCATAGCAATAGACAAATCTCTCCTAATTGTCTCTAATAAGTAAAATAACATGAGAACCAAAATCTGTTGGAGTCACTCCAGGAATTTTCGTTTCTTCATTTCTGCCTGTTCCCTTGTGATGGTAATTTATTTTTATCTGCTCTTCATTTGTACTGGTTACTTCCTTTACAGATTAGAGCTGTACTTTTTCTGGCTAAAGAAACATGTCAGTTTCTTTATCCTTAGGGCTCTGAAAAAAGTTTCGGAAACAAATCCTCCTAGGCTTTTTTTGGGGGTTTTTTTTTGTTGGTTTGCAACAGTGCAGGCAGCAGAACAAGGTTCTTTCTTGGAAGTGGAGGGAGTCCTGCTGAGCCCTTCTGCTCTCCTTCAAAAGCCTGGTAACCACAGGTCCTGGGCTCTGCACAGGCTGACAAGGAAAGCTCTGCCTTTGCAGAGCATTCAGAAATCCTTAGGTAGTGAATGGTCTGTATGTAAAAGGAACTCATTATATGCTCCATGCCCATTGAACCCATGTGTTTCAACTCCATGATCTCCTTCGGTTTCATAGGCAAGCCCTGCTGGTTGGCACTCACCTTTTTCTCTGTGCTATTGGCACTTTTTACCTTTCTGCCCACACAGTTATAACGTTCTTGGCTCTAACATGTACAGAATGGTGAACTCCAGGGCATATTTGCTACAACATCACTGTTGTTATTTTCAAACAGAAATTCAGATGGCAGTGAAATCCTTTAGGCCTTTAATGAGTTTCCAGCATTATCTGGGCCTGCAATAATTCTCTAGGGTTAAAAATTTGAAATAATTATTGACCTCAGTCCATTTCTCTTTTTTTTAAATTCAGATATAATTATTTCCTCAGCTGTCTGCACACAGCTATTTCTGTAGAGATTTAGATTTCCTGACCTTGGTCCAGACATTATCTCTTACTATGAATAAATTTACTCAGAAAGCTGCTCACTAAGGGAGTACCATCACCCCAATTTGTCTTGACTGGCATATGCCTATTGAAAACTTTAGAAATTTAGCCTGAAATTAATGTTAATTTACAGATATTGAAGGAATTACATCAGAGCCAATGGAATCCAAGCAACAGAGTATAAATGCTAGTATATGTATTTTGAAGGAAGCTACCCTTTCTATTTTTAGAAGGTTTCAGTGGAGAATATGTCAGGGCAGTATATTAAAAACATGCAGAAGTATCCAAACATCTATTGTTTGAACCAAGTCTTCCTTTGTAACCTGTTCGTATACTGCTTTGCTGGGAAACGTGTCAGGAAGGATATAGCAAGTGCTTTAAGTTTATGAGCTGGTAAGGACAAGCATTTCAGCTAGAAGATCTTGTGGCCTTGAGGTTCAGTTTCGATCACATTTAAAATTACCTATTTTTGTTTGTAAATATCTTGAGTTGACGATGTAGGGGAAGTAAGAAGGAAGAAAGGCACTTGAAAAATGTTACAACTCATTACTGGAGGTAACATGAGGGCCTCTCCTATTTAGCTATTGCTCAATTCTCTCTGACTTCATAAAAGGACTGAGAATAAGAACATTTACTTATATCTATTTTAAACTAATTTATTTTAATCATACTGGCTGAGTTCAACCTTTTTATTGCCTAATCTACAATTCATGGTTTTCATAACACCTGTGTCAGTCTATTGCTTTCTGAATCATCTCCAGTTTCTTATATTTGTTTCCACTAGATTAATATGAATCCAGGCAAAGTCACTGCAATATAAAAATAAGGAAAAACAACTTTCTCACTTTACTTGATCTTGATCATATTTAAGTGATCATACATGCAAAATTTCTGTGGATTCACAGAAGAGTCCTTATGCTACTTTTCTTAGGGGCCCAAATATATAATTTCTCTTTAAGCCTCTGCAATGTATCATGGACTTCAGTTGAACTGCTTATTCACAATTTCAAGCAATTTTCTGGCTACTTACTGGTTTTTGAAACACAATTCTTCATCTTTCATATATAACCAGCATTCTTTGCCCTACATATCAACCTTCCTTTTTCTAGGTATAGGACTTCAAGTCAGGTTCTCCAGCTCATCATGAGATTCTGAGTTTTATGTCAGCTTTACTTGTCTCTGTCTTTTAAAGTTCTCCTACTTCTTAAATATGAAAAGAGTATTTTTCATTGCTTTAGAAATTGTAGGAACATATTAACCATGCTGTTACAAGATGGTACGCGAGACGTGGTACAAGATATTTGTACCAGATACTGAACAATTCTTATTGCTTAACTATAGAATATATGCAATAATATTCAGAACAATAATTCCTTAAACGATTGAAAAATCCTCTACAACCATATGTATGTACCTATATATATGTGCGTGCATACACACCCTCCAAAATAGAAAAAAATACCTCAACACTATGCCATCAGGCAAGAGGATTCATAAATTTTGCAGCTTTTGTTCATAAGCCTTTTCTTCATTCTTTAATACAAGCAATAGAAAAGATGCTTCAACCATCAAATTAGCAGTGAATCACTAGGTCTAGCGGGAGATGTTGGCAGGCATGCCATGTCCTTATCTGAAAGTGACATGACATATCATCAAAAAAATAAAAAGGTAGAGTCCAAGTGTGAGAGATACATCCGTGACCTCTCTGTGAAGGGATTTTGGATGCTTCTCTAGACAAAACTCTGAACCTTTTGAAATGTATGTCTGCCACTGGAATTCGAAAAGGAATGAAAAATAAAAACATTATTTATTCTACAAGAAAAAAATATCTTCTTCACCTCAAAGGTAGCTTTTGGAGCTCAGACACACCCTCTCAGTGAAATCATTGTCAGCTGGAAAACACCCAAAACTATTCAGGGACATAATGTGAAATGAGATTTTCCCATTTGTTCAGGAAAAGAATCACAGATCAGAGCTGTTAACACGCTTTAGACTTCAGAAGTAGGTTATTTATTTTAGTAGAAACAATGCAAACAAAACTTGTCCTAATCTACTTCTATTTAAAAATTTACCATCCTTGGGTAGGATTTTGAGAGTTATGGATGGACAAAAACATCCTCAGTGCGCGCTTACGTATTTAGTCAGAGTACATTTTGTATTTGTGTCTTTAGTAAGTTTCCCGTACTTCTCCTTAGCACATGTTAGGAGTTTATTTTATTCATAAATTTCAACTTCGCATTGCAGCAGTCTGGCTTTGAATACCTTTACTATGGCCACTCTAAAACAGAAAATTTCCCACTGACTTCAGTGCCCTCTATGCAGATGTGGGAAATGTGTTCTGACATTTGTTTATCCCCTCTCAGCTTTATACTTTTAGGTGGTTTATTCTTCCTGTCACCAAATACAGTTCCTTGTAGAACTGTATTCTTAAATGGATCTCAATCACGCCCTATTTGTCCCACTGGGTGGGACCACTTGCAAATCAAAAAATATAGGGCGCCTTCTATTAACTATAAGGCGGATTTTCACAAGGTATTGACAATAAGTAATGGAAAGAATATCTTTTGTTCTTCTCCATGGCCAGACTTGAGAAATAATAAAAAAACAGGTTTAGCTTCTTTATCAAAATGAAATACAGGAACAAATTCACTTAGGCTTGTGCAGATTTTCTGCGAATGCAAAACATAAGGTTGTTTTATTTCTGAGTGTTTGAATCCCTTTTTTAAAAGCAGCCTTTCAAACCCTTTAAAAAAAGAGGTTTGTAGTCTGTCTACTTCACTTTAGAAATGAAGTTGTCTTTCAAGGAGAAAATGAAACGTTTCAAATGTTTCTATCTTTCCAACAGAAATTGTTTCCCAAAGTAAACATAGATTCATGTATAGTTTTTGTTGGATCAGCAATACTTTTCAGCAGCTGAAAAACAGCTACTAGCCAAGCCGGTTCCTTTAAATAAGACATTCATCAGGCTTTGTTGGGATTTTAAAAAATATTATTTTTGCCTTTTTTTTTTTTAAATTAGGAATTTTTGCCATTGGATGTGACCGCCTTTAAACTAATAACATAATTTCAGTCAGGAGCCAACATCACAGGAGTGTCTCTGAAGTCACCTGTGCTCTTGTAACAGAAAAGCAGAAATGGTAGTTCAGGGCTGCTTCCAGAAGTTGTTATGTCTCTGATCTAGTGGTGGCTGAAAGAACAGGATGAATCAAGACTAATGAAACTGAAACACCGCAAAGATGTTTCAATCAGCTGTTTACATAAGGAACTCAGATGGTTTCAAAAAAATTATTTGCTTTTTTAATCTTTTCTTTGCAGCAATTTACCTTTGGTGATTTATAAACACTTTGAAAGGGAAACTTTTGTAAAGTGAATTAACATTTCTTATACTTCTGAAGACTTAGACAACAAATGGCCAAAATGGAGCATGGTGATCATCTAGTCTGAGCCTCTGGGTAAAATAACACCATCCTTACATTAATATCCTGACATGGCTTAAGATTCCCAGTGATAGCAATTACATCCCACTGTGCAGGTTTGAGGACTCATTATCCTTACTCTTAGAAATGTGCGTTTTATTTTTGCTGCACCTCTCTGGTTTCAGCTACCAGCCATTGTTACATCTCCACCAGACAGGTGGAAGAAGTCTCTGTCATTGGATTTCCACTTCCTAGGCACGTAAAGATTTGGAGGAAGTCACCCGTTAGCCTTTCCTTTGATGTGTTAAATCGATGAAGTACCTGAAGAGTCTGTCTCTAAGATATGTTTTTCCTCCTCTTTAATCCTTCGGCTTTTTTCTTCATCTTTCTCTAACTTACCATCACTTTTTTCACTCTAGACACCAGACTGGGAAACCGTACACCATGGGATGGTGATATAATCTCCCCTTTATGTGGTATTTCCTAGCGCATCAACTCACTGACTACAATTCATCATTGGGCTTTTCTGATTAACTGGTGAACTATAATCACTCCCTCCCGCCCTCCAAATCTTTTGCATCATTCCTGCTTTGAAGTGTGTAATTTTCTCCTGTAGTTACAGCTTATGTTTCTCACTTCTACGGGTGACTTTGCATTTCACTGCCATGCAACACTTGGGTTCAGGTAACCAAGCAGAGCAGTATTTATCATTATTTACCAATTTCATATCATATGTCTAATTTATACACTTCATTTATACTTGTGTTACTTTTTCTTCAAGATTGCTGGTTTTGAAATTAAATCAACAAGGCCCAGGACTGGTACCTAAGATGCCCGAAAAGTAACACACTTGTCTCCTTGACATTCCTCTCCTACAGCTAACTGTATTTTAAAAAATGACAGCAAGTTTTCAGTTCATCTATTACTGTTGATTATATGCCTTTCTACTTCTGAAATTAAAACATTCTCTGGTATTGTGCCCATGGGTTACTCCAATGATAATGTATCAGCGGTATTACTTTTATCAGCCAGACTTATAACCTTAGTTAAATTGTTCAAGGGTTTAGCAGTCATTCCTTAAACCTCACCAGCAAAACTGAGGAAAATCAGCTTTAAATTTCTATTTCTTCAGATAAAAAATTAGATGGGTGGAGAAAGGCTAAATAATGCACAACAAACTGTCCTTCGAGGTCAGAAAGTACATTAGCTTTTGGTTTTTTGAAGATGGTTTTGGCAAATGATTATTTTTGTTCTTGCTATTAGTTGAAGACTACAAATCTTCTCCAACTTTTTCCATCTAATGGTTCTATTCATCTCTGGCTTAACTAATTGGAAGTGTTCTTTTTCAGAGAGAAACAGTCCCTTTTCATATACCATAAAACTTGTTTTATGAGAAGCCCACTTTATGACCATTTTTTGCTATATACAGTGTAATCCACAGACATTAAAAATTTAAGATGAGGTTTAATTTTTCCTCTTAAAAAGTGTAATTGCAATCTATTCAACCTCATTATTATCAGACTCACAATTTGGTTTTAGATGTACCAGAAAACAACCATTTTATTTGTGTATGGTAAAAATGATAAAACATCTTTTGAGAAAAGATCTTGAATAGTTTGAGTTTAACTTAAGACTTGCAACTGATTTAAGAAGGTTTGCAGTCCAATACAATACCTGTTAGACACAGGAGACCATGACCCACAAATCCAAAGGCATTTTTTTTCATTGCAATCTGACTATATGTAACAAAACTAAATTTCTATAATTTTCTCCAACTGAAAATTCTGACTGGGTGAAAATTCTTGTGCTTTATTTGCTAATTGCAGCCCACTGGCAACAGGCATTATAAGAATGCTTGATAATTTCATGAGGTGCAAATGTATGTGGGTGTGTTTATGTTTGTATATTTATGCATGTGTTTGGGTGTTGTAGCTTCATGATCCAAATAACACATTATTACCATTGCTAGTGACAGGCCACAGGCAGTTTTAGTACTGCAAAGCCTCAGAAGTAGGACTTGTCAGGCTTGATTTGTCTTGGCCTGCCTAGATCTGTGTCTCAGCTTGTTTAGCTAAGAGCAATTTTCTAGCTACTAGGCAACTACTACCTATTTTTTTAGCTTTAGTTTAGCTTTTTATGATTCTATGCTGTAATGTTTATTGTTGTAATAGTTCTGATATATTTTTGTAACTAATCGGTAGTAATAACCAGCAGTTATTCAGGGCACAAAGGAGAATCTGTGACCCCAGAATAATGATGTGTTACAGAAGAGTGTAGGCATAGGACGGTAGCAAATTCCTTGCGAGAGTGGGAACAGGACATTGTAAATAATTAATCAGTTCTCAATTATTAATCATCCAAAGATTGAAACCTTGGAAAATGTGTTAAACTGGTTTTAAGCATAACAAAGAGAATAAAGAACAAGTGTCTAACTCGTATAAAATACACCATGGATAGTAAATTCACCTGTAACACCATTTGAGGACCAATGGGAAGAAGAGCACAGTGTACTATGTGTTAGTGTATATAAAATAGCAGACCTGGAATGGAGAGGAAGCTATCCTCACTATCTATACCATACTCTTCCTAGAGCATTGAGGACACTGACAACACCCCAGAAATCCTTTCCCCTTCCTCCTCCTCCTTCTCAAGGAAGACTGCAGTAGCTCCATTAACCTTGGGGCCCAGGGAAAGAGTGGTGGGGTGAATATAATGCCAGAAAAAGGAATAAGAATTACATACTCATAGGGACCATGCATGTGGGCAACTAACAATTTTAACCGTTACTAACAATTCCTACTCTATAAAAATTAGGTAGTTTGGACTGTAAACGTTACTACTGTTGTGAATGAATTAAGTAGAATTTGCAATTCGTCAGGAAGAAATCCAGTATGTTCTTAAGAGATTAACAAAACTGCCAACAGTCTTCAAAGTAAAAGAGGTATGTTTTATTGGAAGACGTCTAGAGAATTTTTAGCCTTAACCTTATAGGACAAGAGGAAATGGCCTCAAGTTGTGCCAGGGGAGGTTTAGGTTGGATATTAGGAAAAACTTCTTTACGAAAAGGGTTATCAAGCATTGGAACAGGCTGCCCAGGGAAGTGGTAGCATCACCATCCCTGGAGGTATTTAAAAGACAGGTAGACATGCTGCTGAGGGACATGGTTTAGGGGTGGTTTTGGCAGTGTAGGTTTACGTTTGGACTCGATGATCTTGAAGGTCTCTTCCAACCCAAGCGATTCTGTGATTCTGTGATTTGCAAACCATATCAAAGGGCCAGTCTTTACAAAGCAATGCCTTGAATGACTTGCTGATTTGTCCTTCTCTAAGAAAAAAACACTCTCATATTTTCTGCACATTTCCCTATTATCCACAGATCCCATTATATTGGAATTTACACTATGATACCTCCCAGTGCTCCTTCACGTAACTATGTGACCAACACTAAGTCCCATTTTGCTGCTTCTCAGGGTTGTCACAGTCACTTCCATAACTAGTGTTTTGAAAACCTTTATATCATTAACTGCTATCTCTGTTCCCCTCCAAGCACTAGAACTGTTTAAAGGAGAACTGTGCTGGGATTCGTTTAGCAGCCGTACCCTTTACTGACAAACCAGATTGTTTAACCTGTGTGGCAGAAACAAAATATCTGATGATTCCAGTATTGTATTTGCTCTTGAGTCTTTGTATGACCTTGGACCAATCATTTGATGAGGAATAACCTGATTCTGACATTTCTGCTCTTCCTTCTATTGGGAAGGCAAGCTGAAACAAGCATGAGTTAAAGACAGGTGAGCCCAAAAGAATCACCTAAATAATTACTGACTTTGCTTCTTAGTACAGAACTCCATAAACGTTTTCTTCCCCATGACTAATTTCTCTGCTTGTCAGCGATCCTGTCACATTTGCAACACCACAGAGACCACTCACTTAGATCTGTAAGAATTATTGTGAGGACTCATTCATCACTTAGATCTGCAAGCTATGCAGCTAGCTTTTCTTTACTTCCCTTTCCCCCTTGTTCCAATTCTGACTCTGTGGAGTCTGGTTCTGTGCTGAACCTGGAAATTCCCTCCAAGCTCAAGGAGTCCTAATGTAGGTGCTTCACTGCTTGTGCATGCTGCTGTATCACCACGGCTGCCCTGGAGAGACAATGATTGCATTCTGCTTTCAGCCCTAATGGCCGTTTTTATAAGGCTGTTAGCTGAGGTTACAGCTGACTTCAAGAAAGAAAATCAGAGAAGTGCTCTAGTTGTCTCTACAAAGTCGTGTGGTTGGTATCTCAGACTGAACTGGGAAAAAAAGAGCACGAGGCTGGACAGAGGGCCGGCTGGGAGTCCAGGCAGCATGCCTACTGCCAGGCAGCCAGTAAATTAATGTTGCCATACATTAATTTGGCACCATCTATTCAAAATGCCATCAAATACCTAAGTGTGAATTGACCACAAAAAAGAATATACCTCCTTATCACCCAGAAGCACACAAATCAGAATTAATGATTGAAAAAACTCATCATAAGGGAAAGAAGAGGATTAGGACCATAAACCAGAAATAAAATTCTTGTTTTTTTAAAAAAATTACCCCTACTTATTCAGTATTTCTTCCTCATGGATTAAAAGCTGCAATGATTTCTTTCAAGTCTGCTTGTGGCTGTCAGTTACATAATAGAGGCACTACCCCATGATCAACACCAGTGAGTTCTGTTACAGGGTATTTGATATATAGATATATTTTAATATTATTGGTACAAAAATTATTGTGAGAATATGAGCAATAAATGCATTAGGAGAAATAAAAGTTGCCTGTGAATAGTTTTAGAGAAGAAAGAAAAGGTTGTATGTGCTGAGGAAATAATTTCTTGGGAGTTACACGCTGAACTCAATTCATTTTTTTAAGAGCTTTGAAGTGCTATACTAATGTTAAACAGTATTAATTCAACTGCTACCCCTCCTTTGACTTGTTTAATTATTCCACAGCCATAAGAACAAACCCTTTAATAATTAAAAATCACTTCTTAAGCTGACTCTACTGCTTTTAGAAATACCTTGTAATCCCACAACTCCTTATTGCATTCTCCAAAATAAAAAATATTTCCTTAAAGTTTCATTTTATCATCCCAGTCCTTTTTTTCAGTTTGGTGGCCAATACAATGCACAACAATCTCAAAGTTCAAAGTGTGTGAAATCTTTATTGTAGCATTCAGGTCAACGTGCAGTAGATAAAGGAGGGGCATTTAAAATTCTTAAAAATTGGCAAAATTTTTCTTTAAAAATGGCAAAAAATTAAGATGGCATGTGCTGGTTTAGGTACAAAGAAAACGCTAATATCTAGACTAATAAAAACAAGTACATGATATAAAAAACAAACAAAAAAACCCCACAGCCCCAAAACCTTGAGCAAGTATGTTTCCCAATCCCCAGGCTGTATAAGCATCATGGGACATGACTGACTTTCTGCATTATAAAGTATTCACAACAGAAAAGCAAACTTTATTATAATAATTAATTTGGATTTGGCCTTGAGAAATACCGAGAACCTTCTATAACCTTAATTGTCTGCCTGACCCCATAGCTCCCCTGCAAGGGACCTCTCTAAGGTCCAAGCAACAAGTTTTTAAGTTATCCCATGGACAAGATTAGAAGAAACAGAAGAAATTCAAACTGCCATACATTAATTAAATTTGTTAATTAAAGTTGGAACATCTTGTGAGTCTTGAAATATCCAGAGAAAGATTCTGTCAGTTGCTGCTCAGGCAATAAATGCTGCTAACAAGGTCATGCAACAGTGAAAGTTATTGCTCTATTCAATCTAAAATGAGTCTAAGGATTGTCATCATGAAAAGCCTAATGGTCTCAGTGAGTTTGGAGGGCTGTTGGGTAAAATACAGATGTATGGATTAAGAATTTTATGCTGGTTTTCTTACTGAAATATTAAATCTTCATTTTGAGGTTGTAAAAGTAATGAAAGAGTCTAATGTTTTGATTCTTAGCTGACACTATGTGCAACTGAAATTTTCTTATAGGAAAATGTTTCATTAAAAATGAGAAAACTTTTTTTCCTTGAGAAGCATCAACATTGGCAAAGATTTTTTTTTTATTTTTAACATTCTTACATAGTCATATTTATTTATTTATGAACTGTAATTGCTTTGGTTTGCATTCACAGGTTACTTTTAACCCAGCTTTTCTACTTTTGGTTAAAAGCATAAATGAGTGTTCCCCTTGGCCAGCACAGGAAGCTTTGCATAACTGAAAGGCTACAAAAATCAAACCTTCCTATAATGACATCATACTTGTCTTAATCAAAATAAAAGAAAAAATACCTCATTCAGACCACTGAACCAGAAATAAAACAAATAAAGCACAAAGACTTTTTAACAAACAACAAATGTAGATTGGCATACAATGGTGTAAGATAAAAGACTCTGTACTAAAAGCACATTCTTTTCAACACTAGTGATGTTATTCTTGTTTCTTATATGTTGTGTACTGAAAACCACATTCAAATTCCAGAGCTATATTTGTTTTGGAATACACAGATTAAAAAGGTAGCAGTTCATTTAATGGCCTACCCAGAGCAATGTTTGCCTCAGCAGGTAGCGGAAGGAACTGAGCCTGATTTATCTCTATAACTCAAAATCAGTCCAGAAAGCCAATTTTTACTGGTGTAACATCACTCAAAGCAACTAAGATACATGCAAGTATAATAGGTTAGTGAAAGACATACTGTGACATAAATCTCCGCAGAAGACTAAAAGCTCTGGCTATGGAAACCTGAATGCATCCAAAGTTCCGTACAAGTGGTATCTGGCTATACTTGAGGAGACAGGGAAAACCAGAACTCCAAAGGAGACATTTGACCCCTGATGAAAACTTTAAGTGCTGTCTTTGTATTCTAGTGCCCACTTTCTGTGACAGTGTTTCCTCGAATATTAGTGGTGTGTGAGAAACACTACTGAACTACGAAATTAGAACAGAGGGAATTAAGATGTTTGGAGGAGACTGTTCACATCTAGATCAAATTCAAAGGCAAGAACAGGGTTTCTGTACCAGGCAGCTGGCGTTCAGCTCGGGCTCAAGTTCAGCCAAGAATTAGGAATGCCAAAGTTTGGACCCACACAAGATATTTGTATGAGATTTCTGACCCTGCTTAAAACTCATGTTCAGGAATTGATGTCCTCCCTTCTAGTTTTGCAGCTGAATCAGAAAGAAAAACAATTTCTAAGTTAATCTTTTTTTAGAAAGGAGTGACTCAACAGACTTATATCAGTGCACTTAGTCAGACTATTTTATATCCTCTGAGGATATGGCTCAGTGAGGAATCAGCTCTTTAACATGTAAAGATGAAACCTGAAATCACAAACAGGATGTTCACAAAAAGCAACACATTATGAATTACTTCAGAGTATTTCATAAGTCTGTATACTTTTCCACTGGCCGCAGTCCCAAATGGAAAACTGATGTAGAGATGATTGTTATGAAATAAAAAATATGAAGTCTTCATTGGCAGTAGACTAGTGAAAAGACAAGAATTCATTCTTGGAGCAGCCAAGTTTGTCTCCATTCTGCACACATTTTGTTTATGTTACAAGACAGTTACAGTTGAGAGAACCTTTACTGATTTGTCTTGAAAGTAGATTTTTCTAATTGCCTGCAGGAGACAGCTCAGTGTGACAAATCTGCTTCAATGTTGTTGATCTCTAAAGGTATTGCGGCTGCTATTTTCACATGAGATGTTTAAGAGGTGCTTTAGAAATGTGAAATTATCAAAATGCTCATTTCCTGGTTAGTTTTGTGCCACTGCACAGCTGTGCTCAATTAGGCAGACATTTGAAATACAGCAGGGGGGGAAAAAATGCAACAAAAAACCAAAACACCCAAAAAACCCAATGCATTCTTCTAGCCATTGCATTCTTAATTTATACAAGCAAAATGCCTCAAATAGGTCATATAGAAAACTAGACTACATCAAACCCCTCCCCTCTCCCCCTTCCCTCCCCCCCAACCCTCTCCAATTAAGTGTATGTTTTGGAGAAATGTCGGAGAAGCTTTTTTTCCATTTCCTCTCGTGTCATCATTTTCTAAACTCAAAGAAGAATGAAGAAGATGGACAACAATATTTCTTGTCCTGTAGTATCATCTGAAGGACACAGTCAGATTCTAGGTCTATTACACTGGGCAGAAATTCTAAGTTTCATGATTCCTACCTTAAGTTTTTCACAATCTGCAACAGATTCATAATAGATGATGAGACAGAAACACTAACATGTAATATTTCCGTTAGTCAACCAATTCTGAAAGATTTTTGGAGACCAACCTTATGCTGTATTCACGCTGCCCTCAGCAATCAAATTTCTCTTTAACTCACATTGATTACCTCTGACTGCCATGTATCTAGATCTATCTATTCTGGACAAAATAAAAGACCAGGGAAAAAAAATGGACAAAATTAAAGAAGAAAAAATAGTTGGACAAAAAGTTCCTGTTTGATACAGAAAAAAAAAAAAATCTCAAAACCTTTGCAGATTTTAGGACTGCTTAAAAGTTTGCTTCAGATATCATCAGGTTGGACTGACAAGAGATTGTCTGATTTTCCATGAGGGACAGAAATATGAGTATATCATATACTGTTACCTCACTTACTTTGAGAGATTACAAGCAAGCTTCTAGGAACAATCTTCCAGTTAAACATGATTCACTACTAAGGCATGTAATTTGAGTTGGGATTTTTGCAAAGAGCATTAGAGACGTATATGTCTATAAAGTGAGATGACAAATTTTTTTTCTTCTTTTTCTTTTTTTTTTTTTTTTTTTACAGCTTGTGAATTCTAACTAGGACTTGGTCATTGGGACTTTCCATATGCAATTTTTCTTTCTTGCTTTCATAAATGCAAGTCAGCAGCGTATGTCCCAGTGACATGTCAATGTATCTGCCTCTCACTGCAATACTTGGTAGAGTTCTGATCTCTTCTGCCTTAGATACCTGGTATACTAGAAGTTTTTAGACAGTGGATTATAACAGAGAAGGTCATTTAATTGCTACTTCATCTTCATCTTTACTTATTTCCTGTATGGTGTGCTCACAGTTAGAATTTTGCTGCTCAACAGCAGCAGAACAGAACAATAGTACCTTCCCTCAAAGTAGAGAGCAAAGCTGAGCGGGATTGGTCTACTTCTTCATACGGTAGCCTTTTCATCACCGGTCTGGCACTTTTATCATGCTGTTTTTAAGAAGTGAACAGGAAAACAACTGTTTCACGAGATACACATATACAAACCCTTGGTTGCCTGAAGTTGTGTAGTAATCATCCAGTCTCCCTGATACCAAATACCTGTCAGACTTTATAAAACACTCCAGTCATTCTGCCCAAATTCTAACCCCAGTGTTTGCTGATGATTCATCCCCAAAGTCAACAGAGAGAGGAGAAACAGCAGTTCCTGTGAAGATGTCTATCCTCCCTGTCTAAATAGCTAGGGAAGAGCACATTTTTGGTAGAATGTTGTTTCGCCCATACTGAAACCTGTCACAAAAACCATCAGTTTCAGTGGAATGGATCCACACATAGAAGAACGAAGATCTAAACACAGAGGTCCCCATTTTGCCTAATTTGGTGATGTCATAGTAGTTTCATATGATACAGAAGGAGCATCAAGCAGAATGAAAAATGTCATTCTGGTCAGCTATACTCCAGACTGGCAACATGGAGGATAAAATTCTTCTTTCCACAGAAGTAACCTTTCTCACCAGATAGCTGGGCACTTGATAAGACAGGGAGAAAGCTTGTATCTTGATTTATTTCCACATAACACTTACGCACAAAACACTCTAGCTTCTTGTAGTGATCTCATTTTGATTCAGAAGTAGACATACCAGACAGATTTCAAATCCCATTAGGTTTAGATATAGTTTGCTACATCTGTTTGAGGAAGAGATAGAGAAAAGCAAACCATGAAAAGTGGCAGAAGATGGAAAACAGAATTACACAGAAGGCATTTCTTCAAGATTTCTGAAGCCTTTAAATTCTTGTACTAGCTGATCTTATCTTAGGCAAACATCTCCCAGATTTTAAATAGTGCAAAAAAACCATTTTAGGAAAATAAGATCCAGGCATGTGTCAATAAATGTTCACCTATTCATGAGTTTCTAGTTCACCTCATTGCTAGTCCTGCCTGCTGTGCATGAAGTTTTTCACTGGTTACTTCAGAAAATCTAGTGTGGATCATCATCATTTATGTCTCTCTAACTAAGCTGAAGGGAGAGAGAGGATCTATCTGACAAAGTTGCACAAAAGTGTCTCTGCTAACAAGCTTGCTAATCTAGCAATGAGGTCCTCAAACAACATTCAGTTTGGGATAGTAACCAAGGCCTGATGAGAAGTGATACATGGGTTGAAGTGAGGAAATGACTGGTGGACAGCATAATGTTGGAGCCCCTCACACTTCTCCTGTGAAAGCAGCGTCACTGGGGACTCCCTCAAGTATCTGCAACCAAATTCATACAGCACAGGAAAAGAACAGAAGAATGAGAAGACCCCACACAGCTGCAGATCTATGAGCTCATTTGGACTACACAGATGTGGTGGGATAGCTTGTGCAGCAGGAGTGATGCAATGAGTGAATAGGAGCTCTTTAGAAAGGACAGGCAAGGAGGAAAATGTGCATTTTGGGCAGAGAAGTTGGTTGAATGCAGGGACGTTTGCCTGGGAACTTATGAGACATCAACCATGAGTTTATGAGCAAAGACAGGCCAACGCAAGTGACACTTTAGTAGTATGCTCCTGCTACAGATACCTTGATTTTAGTAAGTCCTTCAAAATTGTCAAGCCAAACTGGAAGGATATGGTTTGGATAAGTTGACTGTAAAAGTTAGGTGGAAATGCAGCCAGCCTGCTAGGCTAAAAGGGCAGTGATCAGCCATACCATTGCTCAGCTGGAGGCTGGTTACTCGTGGCATTGTTCAAGGATCAGTACTGGGGCAAATAATACTCAATGCTTTATTAGTGACCTGCACAACAGGACAGAGTGCACTCTCAGCAAGTTTGTGATCAATACCAAATCAGGCAGAGAGGTTGGTATCCTGGAGTGTAGGGCCACTGAGGCACTCAATGCCTAGAGATATGGGCTGACAGGAACCTTATGAGGTTTAACAGAAGTTCAACAAAACCAAATGCCAAGTCCTGCAAACTGGGATGCAAAGCTTCCCTGAAGCAGTGTGTGCTAGGGGCTGACTGGCTGGAAGGCAGCTCTGTAGAAAAAGACCTCGGGAGTCCTGATGAACGCCACGTAGGACATGAGCTAGCAATGTGCCCTCACAGTAACAAGGGCCAATCGCATCCTGGGCGGAATTAGTAAGTGTGTTGCCAGCAGGTCCTTGGAAGTGGCTCTTCTCTTGTGAGATCACATCAGAGATGTTGTATCTACTTTTCAACTCTTCACAACAATAAAGACAGAGGCATACTGAAACAGATCCACTGCAGGCTACAAATACGATTTGGGGACTGAAGCATATGTTATATGAAGAGACGGTGAGAGCACCTAGTGTGTTCAATCTCAAGAGCAGGAGGTTAAGGATGAATCTTCTAATGGAATAATTAGAAAAAGCAATCAGACTACCTGGACCTGCACAGTGATGGGATGAAAGGCAACAACACAGCTGCACAAAGGAAAATTCTGATTAGATATAAGGATTTATTCTTTTTTCACCATGAAAATGATAATATCTTGCAACAGTTACCCAGAGAGCATGTGGAATCTCCTTTTCTGTGAATATTCAGAATGAAACCGTACAAAGATGTGAGTAACCTGTTCCAAGCTGGAACTGCTTTGAGTGGGGGCTGGACCAGCAGTCCCTTCCCACCTAAATTATTTTTCAATTCTATGAATTAATATGGGCAATTGCAGGGGGTCAGTGAGAAATTAAATAGTTAAATACTTGTCATAACTGCAGAGCAAGTTGTTGCTTTGGTGTCTTTCTTATCTGTTCCTCTGGATCAGGATGAGTTACTTCTGATTCATTCACCTCTCTCACCAAGAAAGTTGCAATTAGCTTAATCTTATTCCAAGTGCCTGATTACAAGCCTTAATCACTCAGCAAGCCTGACCATAATTAGTATCTGAGGATCTTCCCTTTGGGAATGTGAGTAATGGTAGATTCAGGGATCCAAAAAGTATCTTTGAAACAAAATATTGTTTAATCTTAACAGTAGGAAGATGGTACGGCAAAAGGTAGTTTTACAAAACTATAACTGTGTATAGGTGAGATTCAGTTAATGAGATGTGAATATCGACACTTTTTACACACATCTTTTACACATCTGAGATAATCTATCCAGGATCTTTTTATAATTACAGGAAGTCTAGGGCACAGTTTCAATTCAAAGCAGAAGTCTAGGACTGGTCATATGTATTGTACTCCAAAACTGCCTATAACTCTCCATTGATTATACAGAAAGAAATGCAGCCAAGGGTGACTATCTTAGCTACACATACTGACACTGTAAATGTCTACATTACATTAAATAAATCCCAAGTTACAGCTTGAGTTTATCTCTGGTGTCTGGATTCCAGTCTACATCCCCAAACTTGCCCTTTAGCCTTTTCTGTTGAAGGCTTCTCCTTTTATTTTAATCCAAATTTTCTGTTCTCTGCTCTGTTTCCTGACTTCCTTACTTAAAGGAAGACAGTCAGCCTGGAAGAATGTCACAAGTTCACTTATAGACTGATGGAGCTGCAATATGCTGAAATGTTTCTAAGAAATGAATACTAGGATTATAATATACACTGTCTACAGAAACAATTTCCTGACAAACATGCTCTGTAGATTCATGAAGTAAACACCACAACAATCCTGTTAAGCCACAGCATTCATAAAATATTTACATGCAGTTTCAAATTTGTCGCAATAGTGTAAATATTTAAAGCAGTATCACTAGTGTCTTGGAACCATTGTGCTAGTTCGCACCCAGACTTACGATTTCAGACTCTGCAAATACTGCCAGGCATTTTCAGCATCTTTTGACAGGTTTCTGCACACCCATTGCACCTAGTAAGAGCGCATTTTCACCCATTAAACTGAAGTTAAAAACAAGACTTTGGAAAACAAGTGAGACGTCTGCAAGAATCAGTCCTCTGCTAATTGGTGCAAAAGATTGCTGTTTATTCAGCTCATTTTATACAAAACATGTAGCAGTGTTGCAATACAATTTTAACAAATGTTATATCTCTCCCCCACAGAAAGCGAAGGAAAGGAGAATGCCAAAAATATTTAGGCGTGCTTGAGAAGGAGCAAATGGAAATATCTGTTTACAACTTTGAAACATGACCATTTTCTGGGACAGTGGACAATGCACACACTAGAGATCGTATGACCAGCGGGGAACTCAGCACAGAATCGAGAAACACAGTTGCATTCTAAACTTGCTTCACTCTTAATTCTGATTTCATGAGACCTAGCTTTGATATTCTATTCATTTCCAGAATCTTTACGACATTCATGATTTTGGGGCATCAATTGATTTCATTGGTTTCCTAAATACAAAGAACAAGATCTTAGCTGTAGAGACGTGTGATTCTGTTGTCTTTAATAAGTTTTCAGAGACACGTATGTGCAGAGGAAAAAGAAATTACATCAAAGTCCTTCAAAAATTATGCATTTCTATCAGTGTATGTAAATATCTTACCTAAAGTAAGACCTCTTGAGAATTTATTCCAGGTTTCTCTGTACTTTTCTCAGAGAATGTCTTATTTCTGTTAGGAGGTCTGTATAACACAACGATACACACACATTCTATGGGGTGAAGCCTTAAGTCACAACTGTAGAGAAAAGCCACGTTCTGTGATTCGTATTCAGAGATCTTTAGAAAAGCAAAACATGAAAACGCAGCAAGTCCCCTTCTCTTTGTGCTTCATCTCTATCATATCTTGGCAAACTCCAGTCACTATCATTTTCTTGCCTCCTTTCTATTTCCCCCCGCTGAAGATCTAATGAAAGTTCATTTCTAGAGGTTTGGCAACCTACCAAGAAACCTGTTTATTAGCTTTAAAGTCTTTGATCAGACCCAGCAGTTTATATCTTCTCTTTTTAACACAAGTACTTGTAGTGATGACAGCTCCAAAGACCCATAAATCACTGAAGGATTTTGTTTAAATATGACCATTTATTTTTCTTGGCCTGTTACTCGTTACTTAAATTCAGAAAGGGTCAGAAAATGGAGGGTAAGACCCCCCCAAAAAAATTATTCCTAGTGCACTTAAGTCTATCGGCTTAAAGCCCTTTTTTTCCATAAGACAAAGAAGTTGTACAACAAAAAATTAATTTGCAAAGCTTTCACTCATGATACCAGTATTTTATGAAGTGGGGGGAAAAAAAAAAAAAAAGAGTATAACACAGCACAGCAATTTCAGTGGGGACCTTACAATAAATTGAGTCTGAAGAGAAATGTGTAACCTTTATTCCTCTTGCTCTCTGGTCTTCATTTCCAAGTGATACATCTGTTTTATAGTTGGAGAGTTGATTAATGCACTTACAGAAAGTGTCTTGTACACTTCAGAGAAATGGGGTTTCATTGGAAAAAAATACACCACCTGTTTAAAGACAAATCATGTAGTTCATGATAAAAGTTCTGAGAAAGAAAAAAAGAAAAGCAGCTCATGGCTGAAGTCTGCTCTTCCACTGGGTATCATTAGTACTGTTCCAATGTCAAGTGCAGAACTGCACTCAACAACTCTCACTTCAAATGCAAAGAAATCTACAGAGGCTTCAGCTTTACACTATCTTTTTAAACCAATGGAAAGAAAGGAAGAAAGAAAACTTTGCTCTGCTATTGCAAGACTTCTCTATTTCACTCGGACTACATTTTCAATGGAGTACTCCAGCACTCAACTTACTTCTTCCATCAGTTAGAGAGAAGAAGGGCCCTTACAAGAATAGAAAACCCCTTTTTGTGACACTTTTGAAGTCTTCCACTTACAACTAATAACAAGCACATGCAGTAAAAAAGGAGTCCTAAATGGTATTTTAGCTTCTGCATTCTTTTTCTCACCAAATTAATTGCAGTGACTTTGAGTAGTACAGTTAATGCAGCATTCAAGGACAAACACTCAGGGACAAACATACAGCTCTTAAAAATTTGTGGAAACATATAGCAAGTAGCCTAAAAGTATAGCTGAACCTAATTCCACCACAGTAAATGGGAACCACTTTGTTTCACTTTGATTGCTTTTGCAGACTTTGAAGTAAGTTTCTTCTGTCTCCCTTTCCCATGAAAAAACATTACAAAATTTAAAAGGACTTTTAAGGATAAAGTACCCACCCATTCAATAATTAATTTTCTTATAATTTAGGTGAAGACAGAATAATTCAAAACCTGAGGGATAACAAATCAGGTGAGTCAAAAAAACCCACTGTTGTGGTTTGGCTTCAGCCAGCAACAAAGAACCAGGCAGCTGCTCACTCAGCCCTCACAGCAGTGACGGAGACTCGGAGAAAAAGGTAAAACTCATGGGTTGAGATAAAAACAGTTTAACAGGGCAGCAAAGGAAATAGAAGAACAATACCACTGGCAGAGGAATGTACAAACAGGGTTACCTTCCCACCGTGCACCCACCTGTCCCGGGAAGCCAAAGCCTGCTCCCAAGCTGCAATTTCCAAACCGCTCCCCTGGCCAGCTCCCGCCTATGGCGTCGAGTGGTACAGAATACATGTGTCCGGGACAGAAATTAATCCCAGCTGGAACCAGGGCACTCACCCAAACCAAGTATTTCCACATGACAACAAATCTATCTTCAGGAAAAAAAAAAAAAATTATACGTGAGAACAACCCGTAAAATAGACTGATTAGGTTCTCATAAGATTTGCATGAGGTAACAGGTAAAACGGAGCTCAGTCTCGATGCAGACCTCAAGCTGCAATAAAGTAACAGTAGCAACAAGCAATAGTGCATCATCTGGTTCTTGCAGGAAAAAATCCATATGTAGCACACTGAAGAATTGACAAGTTCCTTGTTGCTTATTTATTTTTCCAGTCCAACACAGGTCATTGCTGGAGGCATGGTATAATACCAGACCAGATGGTTTATTGTAGTGATTTGGAATGACAAACTTTTTGCTCTTGCTAAAGAGGCAGATTTTTGAGCAGACAGTCTACCTTGTATAGCACCTCATAAAAAATCATGGCCCTCTTTTTCTGTCATGGCAAATGGCAGATGAATCTTCTCCTTTATATCTTTTCTGTTGTTCTTTTTCCCTGTGACTTTGATATAAGATTATTGTTTTGTTGTGGTACTATTTTTACATAGGCTTTAGTTTAAAATGCAGATGGCAATTGATTTAGTGTCAAGATTTTTTATATGTATATCTCTATATATGTATATATACACACCATAAGTGACACCACAAATTAATTAGAAAAATAAGGGATATGCTATGTATTTTAAAATGCAAAGCAGATTTTTCTATCTTGAAATGAAAGCTGGGGAATCTAAATCATAAAGTCATCCTGAAACAGAGATTAATTCTAATTAGGGCTCAGAGTAGAGTGACAAAAGTATTGATAAATGGCTTCCCTTCTTGCAGTGGCTTGCTTTTACTTGAAAAAGAAATGCTTGGTTTGCACCAGAGATTCATTATATAATGTAAGAAAGGAAAGAAAACAGTTATAGACAAAGCAACTAAATAAATCTCACCACTAAAAGATTACTTCAAAATCTTCTCTTTTCAAGCAGGATGGTTTCAACAGAGGCTCAGAATTTTTCTTCTTATAAATTGCCCGTGAATACGGCTGGCTGTGAAGTGTCTATTCACCTTCAAGCATTGAAGCACGAATCCTTGTACACAAACACCTCACTCTCTCATACTGTGGACAATGAACTAATCTGAATCACTGCTGTGTTATTTTTCAAAATTCATCGTTCTACTACCTTTTAACCAAAAAGTGATAATGTGTTTGATACAGATATTTCTTGAATTATGATGTCTCAGCTGCCCTTAAGTGGCATACAAATATGAGTACTATTACCCATGGACTTAGCATACAGCCACAAGTTACCACCTTGCAACCAACATGCACACGATGATAACAACAAGCTGTGGCTGTACGAAACACTTCTTTGGCTACTTCTTTTAAAGGACAGTTACAGCAATCCTGGTAATTTTTGGAAAAAAAATTAGAAACACTTGCCATTGTATCCAGTTCAATCCCAAGGTAAACTAACCAAGCACTTAGAGCTTCTGTATTTCCTCCCATTAATGGACTTCTCAGCAAAGTTGAAATATTTTCAGCAGACGAATGTGCAACGCTGTCCTTGTTCTTGCTACAAAATGAAAATTAAGATATTAAGTGACTCAGAATAATGTGTTCTACTGATGATTTCAGTAATTTTTAAAATGCTATGTGGAATTTACAGTGATCCCCATCTTGCCACAGCTTTGGCAAAACAGAAGATGCCTGTCTCATTACACCCCTCCTTTCTGACTTTCTGGGAGCGTGTTCAACTTGAAGGCAAAGTTAATATTCCTGTCTTTAGGAATTCTTCCCTCTTATCTTGTTGACAACAAATAGGACTAGCAAAAGACACAATGGTTTCAGAGATATCCCATGGGCCAGATCAGTCAGGGATTCAATTAATTTCCTGCAAAGTTTAAATCTGTGCAATGAGATACACAAACCATCAATTCTACTTTGCCTGAATGTGGATCAAGGTTGCAGGACACAGGATCTAAGAACACCAGAACCTCCTCTTGGACACAGCAGAAATTAAAAGCAAAATTAAAAGTTGGGAGGACTGTAAATCCATGAGCCATTCACACAAAATTGTTTGGTTTTGAGCTCCTCTGTCAAAAAACCCTGCCAAGTTTCTCTTGTGGAGGATGTGTATGTAACACTTGCTATTCTTTAGCAGTAGTGTTACTTAAAAATACTTGTCTGAAAATAGAGTGTGACTGCAAAAGACTACTAACAAGAAAACAAGGAAAAGAAGGAAAGATGATCACTATAGGGCAGCATAGTATCAGTAGTGGGAGAAGAGGTTTAGCCAGCACAAAAAGCTCACCACCTGCATCTCCTTCAACGTCTCTTCATTCCATTGCTATGAGTGAATGATATTCTGGCAGAGAGGTTTTAATTTAACATGTCAGCAAATTCTGAGTATTCAATGAAATTTCTTGTCAGACTATGGAGCTGTGAGTCTAGTCCTGGAAGAAGCAGGTCAATATTATGGTTGTTTCCTTGGGTTTGCTATTTGGATGCATGTTTTCCAAGAAATCTCACAGTAAATCAAATCTCTCAGTAAAATCCTAAAGTAAAACAAAGCAGGTCTTCTGGCAAAAGAAGTGAGAAAGGCTTATTATGTGCAGCTACCTCACACCTGTAATAAAGCAAAACCTCAGCTTTTTGCATCTTTTCTGTACGGTGGTCTGATTGCAACTTGTCAGGGTTCCTCTTCACTTGGGACCTGCATTTAAGCTCAGGCCCTCCCTCAGTTCTTCACCTGTGCTGTATTGCTATGTGCCAGGCTATGCATTCCACTGATGTGGACCTGACCATGGATCAGGCTTCCTGGCTTGGCCTTGGATGTGCCTGTGACTGGCAAAACCACTGCCCTGCCAGCCTGGGGGTCCCCCACAGCTCCCAACCCCCAGGGAGCTGCCCACCCCTGCTGCCTCCTGGGTCTGTGTTTAAGGGGGCAATTCTCAGTGGTACTGCTATGTCCAGCAAGATTAAAAAAGCTAGGCAAATTCTCTCACCCCTGTTACAGCACTTGAATACATCTGTGCATCTGGACCTCCTCAATTAGATTCAAAATGTTGGAAACAGTTTTATGTTGTTTGTTTCTTCTCTGATTTCATTTGATGGCTCCATGGAAGGATCTTTCTTGTGCAGTGTATAGTTGAGCTGTCAGTCTGAAATGGAAAAAGAATGTTCTCATCCAGAAAACATTTAACATTTTAGACATGGTGGCTGTTTAAGTTACAAATCAAGAGAAAGGGCACCTTTCCCCAGCCCAGGAAAAACACCAGCAAAAGGTGGTTTTTGTTTTTGTATGTTCGCCTGCAGTACAAGGTGCTGAAGTTCATGACCCAAATCATTCACAGCAAGGGCCTCAACCTCAGCTTAACACTACCTGAGCTAATAATACTATACCATTCACTCTTCAGGGCTGGATGGCATATAGTTTCTCACTGAGGCTCTACCTGCTTTTCAAAGTGTCCAAACTAGACATGTTTTGGAAGAAAAGTTTGAAGAATAAAAATTTCTCTTTGACAAAGACATTTAATCTGAACATTCCTGACAGTCTCTCATGCTAAGCAAAACATCAAAAGAATTTGTTTTAAATAGCCTGTAATCAGCTCTTTTTATGATATGAGGTAGCTTTTTAGCTTTTCAGTGGATTATTATTTTTGACGGTTGATTTTCGTAGTAATCCATTTCAGCCTCCTTAATTGAGAGTGTTTAGTTTAGAAAAGAGAAGCCTCGGAGAGCAGACTTCAAATGCTTTAAAAGCTCCTGCAAGGAGCTGGTAATAATCTGTTCATGGATGAAAAAAGAAGTAATGGACTTAAATTGCACCAAGGAATGTCCATGTTAGTCGTTATCAAAGACTTTCTAAATGGTAAGGGATAGTGAAACCCTGAAACACACTGCCTGGGAGAAGTGTGGTAACTTCATTATTGTAGGTCACTAAGAATAGGCTCAGAAAACACCTAGCAAGAAAATAGTAGGTATAGCTGATGTTGCCCTGAAGTAGAAGGATGAAAACTATATATATAAAGAGAAAAAGATGTTCCTCAAAGGTTTTTTCTTAGATTGGTCTAGGCATCACCATACACATGTAAAAAGTTTTTAATACGGAAACATTCAGTGCTTCACTCTGCCCTTTCTAGAAATAAATTAAGGTTTCCTAGGCAGCACTTTTACACACTGTTGCTACACAAGACATGATTAAATCATACATATGAACCTTGGCAACTCAATTCCAAAAATATTCAATTATTTTCTTTAGTTTTATAGTTTCATTCTCTTTTTCACATATTCTTTTTAAGTTTGGACTTCTTTTACACAGCATGTCTTCTACGTTTGTGTTCCCTGTGTATTATGAACCTCCATTTCAACTATTGAGGTCAGTAAAGTTTAGGCATATATTTAAAGTCAAATATTTTCTTGAATTTGGGCCTTGTTTAATATGGTGTCATAAAAGCTGTTAAACAAAAATTAAAATCCCAAATCAGAATGCCTTGTACAAGATCGTAAGATGGCAAAAGTATGGAAACAATGATGTGAATGAATCTTTATTGTAACTCAGTTAACAAGAACCAGAGCTTCAATAACATAAAATAAAATTAACAACAAGTAGCAAGATCCCAGAGATCTCAGGCCATGAAGTTAAAGAGGGGGAACATCAGCCCTCTCTGAAGGTATCTGCAGTCTAAATATAATTTAGACTCTTTACATAACTTAACTTTGATACACAGTAGATCACTGTACAGTCCTGCGTCTTCCAGGATTTTTTTGACTGGGCAAAAAGGATAAATGGGAGTTCTTATTCAGCTCCATTGTGGCTTAGCATAGCACTGTATTTAGCAGGGTTAAAAATACTCATCAAAGTGTTCAGCTAGGATGGGTGGTAACTGCTGGAACCCTTGAAAATATCAGCACACAGACGGTCTCTATTATTTTATGATTTGTTTTGGTCTGAATTCTTCACAGGGTAGCCTTCTGTATCCTGAGAATTTTTGGATGCTGAGCATGCTGAAATAACCAGTGTGGAGTCTGTCCACTCTGATGTTTCTCCAGATATTTTTGGAATCATCATTTTGTGAACTCATGGTATGGGCAGACTTAATTTGATTTCTCCTTGAGGAAATTACCAGGGGTTCTCACAATAAATAGAAGAAAATTCCTTTATGTCCCTTTAAATTAGGTAGGGACCTACACACAAAGAAGCAGTACTTCCCATCATCTCTTGTAATCAGAATACAATAAGATCAAATGAACAAAAGATGGCTAAAACATTAATCCTGCTGCTAATCCCACTGTTGTGGCTGTTCCTTGCCAGAGTTTGCATTTCAAAGGCTGAAGCCTTTCTAGCCTGAATGACAGTTGTATCTTCCTTCTTACGTTTAATATTCCAATGATGAATTACAAAATTCATCTTCTTTTTAAATCTTACTTAATTACAGAATAGGAGCTAACTAACTTTTGAATAGAACTAAGTTTGTCAAATTTGCCATCACCACAATATAAGCACACACAAATTGTATGAAAACTTAGCAAAAATGCCTTGGCCATCACACAAACAGGCTGGTAAAGTAGATGAATCAATTGTTTCATGTTATCCTTTGTAAGTAAAGGGTAGAGCTGCAAATTTTTACACCTGCTTTCATATTTATGTGTATGACATTCTAGTGTACAGCAGAATAATCGCATCTCATTCCGTTGCAGAAAGCGGTTTTATGTGTTGAGGCTCAACAGTTATTGTTGCTACAATGATGCATTTGAGGTTTTGTTGCAAGACCCCTTTCTATTATTCTATATCAGACTTTCATATTTTTCCAAAACTCAGGATTTATAACTGGTACTGTAAAGGTGCTGTTCCTCTGTAGTATTACTATATATTGCTGCCCTTCAACATTTTTTAATACAGAGGATTACCCCTAGCATAACACTTACAACACTTTCAAAGCTCTAAGTTAATTCCTCTTCCTCCCTTTGCACCTAAGAAATACTCTGTAGCCTGAGTTAAGCCGTTAGGCTGTTTCTGGCACACAGAAGGGGTGTTGTTGCATTGATCTGCAGCAATGTGAAAAGTTCTTTTCACAATGTGTGGGAAGAAAAATGGATCAGCTCTCACTTTTCTTGGTTGCATTGTCTCCGCAACACTAACTGAAATAAACAGCAGTTGACTTATCGCTGTCCCTTATCACTTGAAAGTACACAGGAAAAAGAGTTGTTCATTTGAAAGTGCCATTTAAACAGCCATTTCTCAAAGTAGACACATGTTTAAGGAGGCAGTGTTTTCAGCTGACGAAGTTCAACTTGCCCGAGACATTTTCAATTACCTTCTTAGGCACAAAGATATAGTCGGTGTTGAAGTGACACCTTAATTGGGTTTAGTCAGCTTCAGAGAGAATAAATCAGAAAACTCAGGGCAAAGAGAACAATTTTTCTTTCTGTGGGCTTGCCCACACACATTCTATCTCTTATGACATAACCTTAGGCCTTAGTTCAGGAAACTAGTTGTGGACAAATGGAATGTTAGAACCACGCTTGATTGTCATTGAAATAGACAAAACTCAAGGCACAGTTAAAATTAGATAAGTAATACTTGCTGCTTTGTATAGGGCCAGTCAAGTGGGCAAACAGGGTTGTTTGACAAGGAGTACAAAGTATAGCGATTCAGATGATCTGGTTAATTTAGAAGACTGTGAAACAGTGATCCCTATGCTCTTTCAGGACTCTATTCACACCTGATTAGAAAAGCTATAGTGTGTTTTTAAGCAAAGGACTCAGTATTACCTGATTTTATGTCCTCATGCCAAGTCTTCTCCCCCAGAGTTTCCCTTTTATCCCAAAGAAAGGTATAGAATCAATTGCCTTTAGTAATGAAGTGGTATTTGAAAATATTTTGCCAATTTCCTTCAAGCCACCAAAGTAAAATAAAAGTAGTTGCTCATATTTTTGTTTTGTTACACTTCCAACATTTACCATGTGTCTATTCCCCTTCAGGAGGAAGAAAACCATCTCTTTCAGAGTTCTTCACTTAGATCACAAGTAGCAAGCAGAACAGTAAAAGTCTGTCAGACACGGTGCTTAACTGAACGTCTTGAACAATGTAGTTTAATACCCTCATAATTCATCTCAGGAACTTTAAAAATGTCTTCCACTTCCAGGTTGGTGTCCTCTGTCTACTACAATACAGACTCTTTCTTTGTGTCTTCTATTTTTTGTTGAAACTGAGGCTTTCATATGAAAAGTTATGGTTTTGAGACTTTTACACATCCTGAATAAAGGGGTTTTTTTCAGTGGAAAAATTTGCAACTTTACTTACGATAGCATTTCCTCCAATTTATTGTAATTTCTTTTTCCTTAAGTTCTGCAATAAATTTTATGAAATAATACCTTTGCTGACTACAGCAGATAACCCCAGTTTATGAATCTATAAAACGCAGGGAATAAAAATTAACAGTATTTGTTTACAGAAATAATAACCTTTAACCTCTCTGGAATGAAATAATATTGTCCCATTTATTTGAATAAACTGAAGCCACACACACAGCAGGGCCAATTATCCAGTTGTTACATACCAAATGGTATGCCATTTTCACTGTTGTAAATGTCTCCTTAAAAGCGTTTCAGAATGCGGTATGACTGATTCATCTGCTGAATAATGGGTGTAGCAAACTTCTTTCCAGTATAAGCAATATCTGATAGATTGGAAAATATTTAGCCAGTCTATTTACTGCAAAATGCATTTATGATTATGCAATCGTGATGTTTTGTTACAGTATAGGTGTTCTTGTATTGCTGCACAACAATCACAGTTCTATTCTGTTTATCTATCTGCTTAACAGACTGGCCATTACAGGTTTTAATTAGAGTTCACTGTGGAAATACAAGCCAGAAAAGCACTAGGTAAATCTTCCAAAAGAGAAAGGAGGTAAATTCACTCTATCCATTAATATCTTACACTCTTTTTCTGAAACTCTTCAGAAAAATTCTAGTGTTATATTGAAAACCAACATCTAAAATTTCACATGAATCTACTTAGTTTTGTTGGAGATAAAGGGCATAAAAGTAGTTACAGGTGAAGTGATTATTTCCAGTAATTGAATCTGAAGACTATAGTGTATTCCTCCAAAAGCACACGGTAATATTTAGTCAGCAGTTCAAAATGGAGTGCCTCTCATTTGTATGAGAAACCTCTGGAAAAAATACCACAGGGACTTGTATTACGCAGCAAGGCTTTTAAAAAGGCAAAGTTTGGCTCATGAATTCAACTAGTCCATATTAAGGAAAGAGATGCAAAAGAGACATTTTCAGAATGGAAATTTATGTTGGATATATTCAATGACTGCAGACATTCTGTCCTTTTCCTGCACATAGGACATAAATAATTATTTATCATTGCTTTAGGTATCAAAGAGAAACACTCAACACGCAAACCAGCCCCTCAGGAGTTTTCATTATTCACAAGCTTCTTATTTGTATACAGATAAAAGGCACCTGCAGCTGTATTTCATTAGAATAAAAAATGACCTTCAGTGACCAATAAGGCTAATCAAAGGAAAGTTTTTCCCAAAGGGCATAGCACTACCCACTTTTCCCTTCAGAGGCAGTCAGGATGGATTTAGGTAATAAGGATGTGTTCAGCCTTCCTCAGACTTTTCTCTGTTAATTACAGTGTATTGTGTACACTGCATCTGTGCTTGTCTAGAATAGGATGCACATGAAACTAAATTAAAAGACTTTTTTAAAAAGGTAAACAAAACTGTTTGATAGCACAGCACTCACTAAATTGAATATAGCAATAAACCCACCTGATAACACAAAATCTTGGAAAATAATGTTGATGGGAGGTAAACAGGAAACCTGTTAGGTTAAAGTAAGAAAAGGTGCTTTTTGAAGGCAGAACCCATGTTTTCCTGACCTTTCTGCGTTAAACATAGGAAATTGTTCTCAAATCTGCCTTGCTTGGACTTAATCTTGTAGACACCCTTTGCCATGGACCACATGCCACAATAAATAGGGGCAATCTATAGTACCATATGCCCATAGTAATCCATGGAGTTCAATAGCAAATTTTCTATCTATCTACCCAATTAGAACATAAGACATTGTAATTTTCTCACATTTGAATCCATGGGCTGTAGAATACTAATACTTATTATTACATTATCGAGACCTGTGTTGGGCCCATATGATTTTTGTGGACAATAAAATACTACATTTTGATTTACCCTAAACTTAAGTCATGTAACCTCTGTTTCTCAAAAATATTTCAAAGGAAACCTTTTTGTAGTGCTCACATTTTGTATTTACTGAGATGGGTGTTAAAAGCTGCTTGGTGGCAGGGTAGTCCTGGTGAGGTAGATTGTTCAAAAGATGCAATCAGAGATACATGATCAATACGTCTATCCAAAGTACTTATGCAACTCCTGTTCTCAAAGAACTGAACACCACATGCTCTTGTTTAGCCTCATAAGCTCTCTGAAAAGAAGAGACGTAGTCTTTGGCTCTATTTTCATAAAACTGAGATGGAGGTAAGCTAGATGCAGGTGATCCATGAAGTCTCTAACTAAGCAGAGACTGGAACACAAGTTTCCATAAACCTACCTCTTTGCTGGACTCTCCTTTTTCTCACTTCTGTAACTGTGAAGTTGATCTATCTAATGAATACCATTCTATGTTACATATTTCTCCACCTGCTGTAAGAGCTGACAGAGAGAAAAGAAACTTAGTAGATTCTGGAGTCTGAAGATGGAGAGAAATAAGAAACTTAAACAACAGAGCTACCAGGAACAAGAGAGGAGGCAGAAGTAACTCAGTTCATAGAGGGCAGTTTCTTCTATTTTTTTAGCCCATTACATACTGTGCATCATGGTCAAAAGGGGTAAATACAAGAGCATTCCAAACTGATGTCAAACAGCATAGAGATATTTTATAAAACAGGAAAAACTGTAACAGCAAAGAGCCTCTTTTCCACTGAAATGAAAATGCACAGTATCAGACTAT
Source organism: Chionis minor (assembly GCA_013398295.1). NCBI lineage: Eukaryota > Metazoa > Chordata > Aves > Charadriiformes > Chionidae > Chionis > Chionis minor. Next base: position 143,227 of record VZSF01000744.1, on the reverse strand, counting down.
TCACTCTCCTAGTCTAGATGGGTCAATATCTTTTTCTCTTGCTTTCCTTTGTCTCATTTCACAAAAGAAATCAAACAAAAAGTTGGCTTAGCTTTCCTTATTGCTCCATTTTCTGTTCTTCTTTTAAGCATTACTGCCCTTCTACTCCCAAAGCCCCCCTGATGGATAGTTCAAGAAAAGGTCCAGAAGCAGACTAAACAGTTTGAATTGCTTTGATGACTGATGGCATAGGAGCCAGAATGCTCCAAAACAACTTGCTGCTAATAAAAATAAAGAAGGGTTTTACCGGCTTCATTAATACAGATTACCCTTGTTTTGAGCCCACCCGAACCCTGTGAACAGAAATCCAGCCTCTCAGGGCAGCGTTTTAGAAAGAAGACAATTCTGGGAAGTCTCTGATACTCCTACACACAGTTAAAATGCAGTGACAGTCTTTATAAATTTTGATCTTGCACAGCCAAAGTTATGGATCTTACGGCTATGACAATGGTGATAAAGCCATCTGCCTCCAAAAAAGATCCTCTGCCCTAGACCCCAGGGGCAGCAACATGACTTGAGGTCCCTTCCAGCTGGAACTGCTCACAGTGACCTTCCATATCATTTACCCACATCTTTTCTGAGCCTTATGTAGCACCTAACAGTATAGGGTTTTTTGGTTCAAAGTGCCTGCAACAATCCTATAATCATTATAACTATTCAGCTTTAAATTAGTTTGTCAGTTATTGCAGGGAATTGATATAAATTAATATAATTGAAAACCTTGGCTATCCAGTGTCAAACATCATTGGTGATCTAGTGTCAAACATCATGGCTTCAATAGTTTTATGGTAATTTCAATTTACTGTGGATTGTGCCTCTTTCAGCTGCTGCCACCTCCAACCTGAACATGAGGAGAGAAATGGTCCCCTGCGAGGTCGTCTTAAAGGGGCTTATATGACCAGCTCTTCCAAATATATCTTCCATGCTGCTGTGCAAGAAGCTCTGGTGGACTGTAACGTTGCAGTCAGAACCTAATATTTCACTTATCTCCAATGTATGGGTCTAGAGGGTAAGAACTGCCTTGCTATGGTAAAAGAAGGGGAAGGCAAAATTCACGTTGAGTGGCATCCAGCCTCCTTGGACTCAGCGCTGAGGAAACTGGAACATTATATACTGGCATTTCTAGTATTATTACCTGCTTCATCCTCCCCCATGCAGCCAGCACAGATATAGAGAGTTCATCAGAGTGGCATCCTGATGACCAGTATGCAATAAATTCATCCCTCACCACTTCTTTTAACTAGAGAAGATCTGCTGAACTAAAAAGTCTGTCACTTCATTGTTACTTACTGTAGAATGACACTAACTGACTAGGGCATAGTTTTATAAAAAAAAGTCCAATACAACTAATTATTTATTTTAGTTGAGTTTTGTTTGTTCTGTGAGGAGAACTGGGCACAGTTCTGCACTGAGCTCTGGCACTGCACTTTACTCCTTAGCTAAAGACCTTTGAGGTCTTTTAAGGGTGTCCTGCTACGCTTTGCCTGGGCATTTTACTCCTGGCATCGTGGACTGCATCATGCATTTCGTAAGACAATAAAATAGAAGCAAAAAATGACACAGGGCCTATGACAGAGCTGTACATGTAAGCAGAGGCTACTCTCCCTTTCTTACCAATCTGTACTAATTATAATTTTTAAATATATAATCTGGAATCCACATACCACTGAAAGTAATGGAAAACAAAAAGGCAATCTGACTCTTTGCCCCTTTTGAATTTAATTTCTTTGGTAAAACATGTATTTTTACTTAAGTGGTTATTTGAATTTAAAACAATTTCATTTTTCTTTATTTACATTATTAAAGGCTTCCAACAGTAACAGTGCATTTAAAGTTTTAGATCTGTGACATCCTTATTCTGTTTCTAATTAAGCCTCAATTATAAGGCATGACCCCCTGGCCATGTTTAAGTCCCTTTCCCAAATGCATAGCTTTGGATTTACAGTCACCTTTAGTAATAAGCAATTAGTTTAAGATCAATATTTTAGTCAAAGGAAAAAGACTGAAAATAATTGAATTCAATATTTTCCCATGCAACCAGTATAGCTATTTTGGACTGAATTGGCCGCTTTGGGATACCCACTCTGGCTGTGTTGTGGTAGTCAGAGATGCCCTTTGACATCTGTTTCTTCCAAATACTTCTTTGTGTCTGTTCTGGGGTTTTCTAATGGACACCTTCTCCCTCCCTGCTTATGGCAAGGGACAAAAATTCGACTGCAGTTCCCAAAGCATTTAACAGTACAAATATAGTCTACAATCAGACTGTGGACTATCACAGTGCACGCACTGTTACACAGCCTTTCCTGTACCATCAAACTCATAACGCTTGCCAGCGCAGCTGAGACGGACAGACCCTTTCCACAGTCCTAACTCTACCTGGAAGAGTATCTCAGGGGAATGCATCCCAGCCTAAACAGGCTAATATAAAGTTAGATGACAGTGATAAAGTTAGTCTGGAGAGAGCCGGGTTACTATATGTAGGTGCTTAGGTGAACCCCCAGAGGGAAGCCAGGCCCATAACTTAGTCACCTCCAATGCTATTCATTCCCTTCTCCTTCTCTTTTTGTCCCCCTGTAGTCATTATACCTCAGACTGCCAGCACTGAAAGACCGGATTTTACTTTTTTTTCCCTGAAATCCATAGTTAGTAAGCTAGATGTAGCATCATGAGATGCAGGCTGTGGCCCATGCAGGTGACAGTAAGTCATCACCATAGCCACCTCTGACCTTCGGACTTCAAAGTAGCAGGTGGACTGATGGCCTCTTTGCACTGTGCAGACCGTCCATCACACAAACACTTACTGCACAGGAGATTTTGCACAGAAGGTTTAAAGTCCAAATAAACACAGTGGCCACAAGGTAGGAAAAGAAAAAAAGCATGATCAGAACCTTGTTAGAGCTAGGGACAGAGTTTGGGGTGCCCAGCTCCTAAGCCATGGAATACTACTGGCATTCTCATTTTAGCCCAATATTAAAAAAAAATAATAATAATGCTTTAGGTAATTTTTTTTTCTGAGCTGCTGATTTTCACTAGTACCCTTCAACTCCCTGAAAAGACACCTCACAACAGCATGCCTGAAGGGAAAATGTATTTTTGCAATATCATCTTTCCAAAGAAGTGGCACAAGGAACGAACCACAAAAAGCAGATCCTGTGAGCAGTGGGAGGAGCAGACAAAAGGAATGTCTGCAGAGTAATGATGTGGGCAGTCTCACTCCATTAGTTTCAGTGCAATTGATTCTGATGTATCCATTATATCACCCTCACTAAAAAACAGTGAGGTGGTTTCCTTTTCATCCTTTCCCATAATGACTAGGAATATAAACTTCATTTCAACATGGATGCATTTCCTGAAACAAATATGTGGTGTTCAGCTTGTCAGCAACTGCTACGTGATCTTGCACACCAAATTATAGTATCATTTCAAAAGACTTTCTTTCCCATTCTTTCTTGTCACACTTGCAAAACCTAAAATAATTTGTAAGAAACAGTGTGATAATTTGTGGGACCTAGCAGAAAAAGTCAGAAAATTTTATTAGTGATTATAAATTAACGCTACTGTGGTTATCAGAAACCTTTGTATTCTACTAGAATTTAAAATGTGTGTTTTAGCTTTCACTGAAGTCAAATGCAAAACTAAGAATCAAACTGGCCTGGAGTGAAGTTTCACGTTGTCTTGGCCATTGACTGAAAATTAGGATAGCTATTACAGTAGTTATGCAGCTGGAAGTATTTAAAGAAAACAGCAGGAAACACAAAAGATTATCCAGAAGAGGCAATTCTAGATTAACCCTTCTGATGCATTAAAACTCACTATACTGCCCTTGTTCTGACTTAGAAGAAGGTCAGACTTTAAAACAAACAAACAAACAATTAAAACTGTACTTTTCATTAGTAAAATGTGTTTTGTTCAACTGTCATGTCACAGAGAACTAGATAGCAAGGGTGAACAGTAACAACAGCCACGTGAAAATCTCTGTACCCTTTCTTTTACCTTCTGTCTATTTTGAAAATTATATGCTGCCTTAAGCCATGTTCCTCACATAAATACTTGCTGAGAACATAGTACAACCTACTGCAGACATAAAGTATTGAAAAAGTAGTAACATGGAAATTACTTCAACACAGGGTCTATGCACCATGGAAGTCCCACTTGAGCACTGAAAATAGGGTTTTAATTGTAACATAAGTGTTTCTGCTCTGCAGAGAGAGAAATTTCACCCAAAGAGAGCCACAGGTCTGGACAATTAACATCAAAATGAGCTAAGCAAAAGAAAACATCTATGTTAGGCTATGCTTCACTTTTGCGGTGTTTTGCAGTATGCTTGTGACACGCTGCTTGAGAAACACGGATAACTGGTTCCTGAAGCGACTCTCTGTTGTGCAAAAAAACCTAATTTTTGCAAGGCCTGGGAAATGGATTTAATTTGAGTGAACTTGCCACCAGGCTTTACAGTGTCCTCTGCTGTATCACACATAACTTTTTTTTTTTCTGAATATTTTTAGTTGTAATGCAGAATAATTACATGAGTTCTTTCTAGCATTGCTTTCCTGAGCGTTACTAAGTGTAAGACTTTTTTATGGTCTCCCTTCCATATTGTATTGTCTTTATATTTCTACTAAACCAAAAAGGGTCTTCATGAGTGAACTCTGTCCTGCTGCAGAGAGATTTATTCTAGTTATTTCAAGGTTAGCAAGACTGAATGGATGCTGAGATTTCTGCCCCACCCTTGAGTGTATCACAAGGAAAACAGTTTAAATGACATTTTGCAATTTTTTTGTCAACATCTGGACTACAAGGCCCAAGGTCTTTTTTTCAAATTGCCTATTAACATTTCACAAGACAGCAATATATATTTATTTTTATAGTCTTGAGTTCCCTGCTGGAACAATTTCCTCTGACATAATTTCAACACTTCCTCATTGAATTTTTACTGCTGTAGTGAACAGTGCCAAAGGCTTTACCCAATGTAACCTCATAAGCGTCTTCCCACTCACAGTTTCACAGCACTGAGATGAAGAGTAGATTTTTCAAAACACTTAAATGACTTAGAAGTTTGCATACATTTTCTAAAAAGGAGGTGGGCATATAATAAATTCCTTGAAAGCCAGCAGTATGTCTAACTTGCTCTCACACTAGTCATGCATCTTTCCATCAGCCAGTTCAAGTCTTAATACCTATCTAGCTACAGCAATATTGAGCACAAGTTTTGCAAAGAAGCCTAGAAAAGTTTTGGGCCATGATTAAATTGTTATTAGTATATGAGAAAAGGGCTGTCCCTCAACTGCTGCTAAAGATTATAGGCAGCCTGCTACAAGCATCACACCTTGGAACTGAGGTTCCTTCTTCTACTGATAATAACCTGCACTGTGTTCTCCACATTCCTACTTTATGTTATTGGAAAACCAATGTGAAATCAGTTTTAACCTTTTCACAGCACATGGATAATTTTGTTTCTCATTCTGCAGCCTTGGTTTCCTTTCTCTACAAAGTTCTTCAGACTCTCTCAACCTCTCTTCCTTTCAGTTTCCTTGCTCTCAGATTTCTACCACCTTGTCCTCTTTCCTAACATGGGTTTCTTTCACATAGTAGCAGTCTCATTTCTAACTCTCTCCCTCACTCCCCTTACTTCCTCAGATTTGCTCTTTTCTCATCTTAATGATGATCCCTTTCTCATCTCTCCCTGATACCCAGCTTGCTAGCACATAAATACTAAATATTTTTGCCAGGAATAATGCCAATAATGAGCAGGGCAGTGGAAAGGGTGGTTCATTTATAGAATATGTAGGCCAGCAGGAAACTCTGTGATATTTTATTTTGTTTTCTTCTAAAGGAGAAAAAACAACCCAAACCGAAAAAGCCCAAACAAAGCTATAATTGAAAAACAGCAAGTGGCTTAGATACAACAGTGTTACCATGCTGGCAGAGGCTTGAAGCTAAAATGTTTTGCCTTGCTGTCTGTCCCTGGTAGACAAGGACATGTAACAGTCAGTCAGTATGAGACAACTGATCTTGTGAAGTCACAGTAACTCAGAGTGTCAGACATCAGTCTCCAGGGCTCCTCTGCATCTTTTCTATCCCCTGCCTATACTATTATAGGGGTGCGCCCAACTGTTTCTTTCTGTCCTTAGAGGGATGGGAAAGACATGTCAAACATATACCTTAATCCAAAATCCCATGACTTCTCAACCAAAACCTGGCAAAAAATAATAGACTAACATATGTTGAGTGTAGTAAAGCTTCAAAGTCCTAGTTCACCCACATTGTGTCAGAGTCCCTAGAAACAGGAGAGGATCACCTGAGCCCTCTGGTATTTTTGGAGTAGACTGAGGAAAGGAGAAAGCAGCACAGACCAGTGTAGAGCCCAAAGATGAGGTGTACCTTTGCAGCACAGTCAGAGGTACATCCAAGCTCTCCATTATCCTAGCTCGGGACTTGGTACAGACAGAGTTCATACAAAGGAGACACTAATAATTAATAGGTCTGTATCTCAGCACAGAGGCCAGCATCATTTCCTAGGTAGGAAATCACGTCAGGGAAAGAGAGGATTCATCCTCCTCAAGCAGACACAGCTTAGCACCTGCTTCGGTAATACACTATAATATTCATGAACACTATACTCTAACACTTTGTCAGACAGGTAATTTGACATGCCTTGGACTCCTTGCATTACCTCACCTCTCTCCAGCAGGCTGATCTCCAGCAATGTTACATTGCAACACTGGTGTTCTGCAAGAGGCACCAATTATGCAGAATACCTTCCATTGCACCAACAGTTCATCACTTCAGACTGCTTTCTTCTTGTCATCAGCGTCTGTGCTTCCTCTCTATTGAAAACTACTTTTTCTGCCTGAGGCAATCTCAACGATTTTTTGTAACTGCCAAACCCCCCCCAAAAAACCCAAACAATTCTGTGCCTAACAGTCCTTAGTATCTAGCCTCTCCTCAGCTCAAATGCCTGCCTACCTTGGGCACATTTCTCCTGTCACAGTCTATCTCCAGCACCAGGATCTTTCACTTATACAGTTCCAACCATGCATAGCCAGGGCTGTTTTTCCTTGTACGAACAATCAGCCTCTTTGAGATAGGCACACAAAGCAGCAATAGCAGTCCGCTGTGAAAAAACTTGGAGTCAAATGAGGATGTAACAATAGAGATAAATGGAGACAGAAAATGAAATCCCCAGCCACAAGGTAGACTAGTGCTGGACAGGCAGTACCTCCAGCCAGAAGCAGAATATCTGAGGATCTGCCAGCAAAATATTTGATTTGAATTTTATCAGGCACTGCAGGCTGACACAATTAAATCTAATTAGCAAATCCCTCTGCTCTTGAGCATCCAATCCAGAAAGATTTTACTTTCTATTCTTAAACTAACTATAGGAACTCAAGTTATTTCAGCCATTACGGCTTTGATAATACACTAGAAATACTTGCAGAAATTGAATCGTTGCTGTTTCAAGCACACTTTTAAGAAGCACCTGCCCAGCACTTCATGCAGATTTTGTGAGACCCACATGAGCCATGGGCTATGATGTGAACCAAATAGCTCCATCAAAAATTGCCAAACCCAAGTTCTGTGAAAATAAATGCAAATTCTGTTCTTCCCAGGCACTCTGGGCTTCCCAGACGACTGATCACAACTGCTAAGGACATGTAGGGCTTCACAGAGCAAGCATCAAACATTGGACATCCTCGGGAAGTAATACAGTGACCAGTGCATCCAGCAGAGCTGGGCTGTGCTGCAAGGGGCAGGGAAACAGCTCTGCGGATCCTGGCTCTTGTGTTTTCTTCCCTAAGGTGAGTTTAAATACCCTTGCTTGAAAATGAGAGAAGTGCATGTGACAACAGTCATGGAGTCAACAGCTGGAAGCAAAGGAATTTTCAAGAGAGATTTATATTAAATATTTACACAAATATATTTGTGTGATATTATGGATGTTTGTATGTATTTATTTAAAACCAACCAATGATTCAAATTCATCTCTTTTCTGTAGACAACAGCAGCAAACACAAGGTAGCAAAACAGGTATCAACAACTTGTTCTTATGGTGCCTCTTCCTCACAAAAAATAACCTTGTTTTATCTGAAATGAGTTGTAGCTATGTAATTTTCATTCACCATGGCCAGATCTGAGGTAACTAACTCAAATTTGCTATTTAGTTTTGATAAAAGAAGACGACATAGTTATAGTAGATCAATGGCATAATATATTCAATACTGTTACAAGTACAAGCAAATCTACTTAATAATCAGTTGACTTAGCAGTTTTTTAAATTAAATATTAAAATGAATTTTATGGCTCTGGAATATGAGAACAAAAAGCACCTTACAAATCGCATCAAGATCATGTCTTTGTAAGTGATATTGGATGAAGGAAACTGTTACAAATGCAATAAAAATCAGAATTAAAAACATAGAAACACATTTCCCCTTAATCATTAAAGTGAATAAACTCCTGACTTGGCTGTATTAAAGAACTGAATTAAACATATTTACAGTCACAAACAAAAGCTTTAAAAATTGTATTTGTAGAACACTAACCATGAACTCACGCCCATACAGAATACAAAAGAAGTCAGTCCCTGTACTAAATATTTTAGCAGATAAAGTCTTTACCTCTGTATCTGGTTGCACATGCCATGAGTTTATTTTCAGAACCAAATCCTAACAAATACTGACCATTAACACAAACTTTGAGCAGGAAAGTCATGGTAGCCTCTTATTGAGATATTGGTTTGATGTGTAGAAAGCTCAAAATTATTTTCAAGAAAGAGTCAGAGGAAAAGTAAAAGAATATTTTATGGAAACTACACCCATGAGAAATGTATACTTTTCCCCAATAATTTTACATAAATGAAAGATCAGCATAATCCTTTTTCTCATTCTTGTTATAGCTTTTGTCCTAAGACTGCAACATCAAGTTGTAATGCCTGTAATAGCACACATATTCTTGTTTTATATGCTGGAAAGTTTTAACCTGGAAATATTACAGCACATCACTGTCTAGCAGTAAGTTACTATTCTCTTCTGATATGATGCTAAAGTTGTAAAGCAAGAAAAATTAAAAGCCAGCAAAGCTGAACTGACATTTATTCTTGTTTTTCTCCAGAGAAAAGCAATTTTAAAATTTTTTTTTGTTAGTGGACATCTGTCCTGGTTTCAACTGGGACAGAGTTAGTTTTCTTCCTAGGAGCTGCTGTGCTTTGGATTTAGTATGAGAATAGTGTTGATAACACATGTTGTTTTAGTTGTTGCTAAGTCATGCTTATATTAAGTCAAGGACTTTTTCAGCCTCCCATAGAAGCTGGGAGGGAGCATATACTGGACAAGCTGTCCAAAGAAACATTCCACACCACTGACCACAGTTCAGTATATAAATGGGGGACAGCCAGGGGGCAGGAATCTGCAATTGCTGCTCAGGATGGACTGGGCAATCAGTCATTGGGTGGTGAGAAATTGTAATGCATCGCTTACTTTGTATCTTCTTTTAACATCATTATTATTATTTTCTCTTCCATTAGAAGTTTTTCCTTTTTCTCCCTCTTCTCCCTACCCTCCCGGGGGGTGGGGGAGAAGTGAGTGAAAGGCTACGTGGTTCTAGTTGCCAGCTGGGGTTAAACCATGACAAAACCTAAAAAGATTTTAGGAGGGAGCAGAATTTACATGGGGAATATAAAACTACTATAATCCTGAGAATTGTTTTTTTGTTCTTAATTTACCTTTCACAGCACACTCAGAACTAGCCTGTGGACACTCAAGGCTATGTGAGCTGCAGACTGAAAACTGCTGTTGAACATAGAGCACTAGGAATTAAAATAGTTTCATGATGTAGCCAGATTAAGAAGAAAAAATCTACATAAATACATCATCAAATCCACAAGTAAAAAAGGAAATAAAAGCTTTTTTTCAATTAATAAAATGTTAATTCCTACTAACAAATGACAATCCATCAAGTACAGCTGCCCCTTTGCCTCAGGAACTAAATCTAGTTCAGCAATACCTGTGTTGGGAAAGGCTTCCTAATTTATCAGTAACATTTCTGGTCAAAAAGGGAGATACTGGGACCTCCCCCAGCTTGTGTTATGTCAAGGGGTCAAGCCTGAGCTTTAGACCTCTATTATTCCTCTATTATATATTATACCTCTATTATTCAAGGCCAGGACTGTGATCCCTGAGGTTTTCTAGCTGGAAAGACCTTCCCATAGGATAAAAATTCCCACATCTAAGAGCACATCTGTGTTATGCACTGGAATGGGGTCTGGTCACATGTGAACCCCCCACATACCAGCTCTTTGGTAGACCTGAGCTAGGGGACATATTGCAGGGAATTTGCACTTCGTAGTCCACTCATAACCTTCACTTTCAGATTCTCTGAAGAGTGCTGGTTCCTCTAATGGGCATTGTTTGACAAGTTGGAAAAGCTTTAGGCATAGGGAAACCACCGACTATCTCATCATGTATTTTACAATGCATTTTACCTGCAAAATTTTTTATTCCTTTTTGTGGTTGTTGTGGTTTCTTCCTGGCACAGCAGTTTTAGTAGATCTTCTCCCTTTCTTCATAACCTAGCAAAAAGTAAGTCTTTCTACTGCAACACCAGAAGAGAGAAATCAAGGCCAGGGACTGAAACTCATTACCATAAATTATAATATACCTCCTTCCCTTGAGTTCTCAATTAAAAGCAGTAAAAAGTATTAAGGGGGAAAAAAAGACTGCAAAAATATCAGACGAAATATTTAAAGCTGAACTTTGTCTTTGGTCTTGCTATCCTATTCCCATGTTTGTCACAGATCTCAAAGAAATCCTACAAGCTAATAGTACTGAAGAATGTTTTATAAACATTTATATATTTCAAATTCCCTCATTCTTACCTCCTCCAACACTGTTGGAATAGTATGTTCCTTTATTTTTTCTTGTTTTACAAAACATAATTAAAACATATCTGGGAAAAAAATACAATGGTACAGATAGATAAAATATTTACAAATCCAAATAATGCCTGTCATACATAGTGGCTTCAGAGGCTGACTTTGTTCACTGGCCAGCCACACTGAAACTAGAAGGGCAAATCGACAGAAATCATGAAGATTTCTTGTCTGGAGCTTACTGGGAAGTACTGGAGCCCTGGCTGGGTTCTATAGCAAGTTCTACAAAGATGAACTCTTGTGAGACAATAAGGTGGCAATTTCCCCTGAGATTTTCTTTATTATTATTTTTTCTTACCAATTCTAACCTCAAATTCTCTCTTGCCCTACTTCCCCCCTTCCCTCTGGTGCCAACAGCTTTGCAGTTCTGCTCATTCCCTCAAGCCTGTAGCATGGACATCAACTTCAAGTCAGATTTCTTCCTAGGTTCTCACTTCCAGAAGGAAATCTTTCTGCCAAACATCTCCAAGATACTGGGTCTTTTTGTCTCTCTTCCCATATTTAAGGTCTTATAGCTGAAACATCTGCTTCTCTTCAACCTTACTCTGCTGATACTTGTTCAAAATGATGCTTGAAACATCAGTTTCCAGCTCTTATGGGCCTTGAAACTTGCCACTCTTGTTGAGTGCTCCAAGCATAGGGGATAATTTTAATTGAAAGAATCTCACTAATTATATCAATTCTGCAGGATCCAGGAGACCCAAAGTCTAAATGCATGCCCTACATATGTTTTGACTGAATGGCAAGACATCATTTTTGGATGTATACAAACTGTGTGATTGGATTATGTCATTCCCCCTCTGCATTTCTCCACATGCCTCTCTTCCATTCCACCAAACCTTCTGCCTGTTGTGTCCCGCTCACCATAGAATATCAATCTCTGTTTACCGCTTCTCCACAGACCCACCTTTTCTGCTTACCAAATTTCCACAGTAGCACCTTCATGCTACTCCCAGGCTTTTCCTTAGCTGCAGGAGGAACTATCCATATGTGCTTCTGAAGATTTCTCCTTTCAGTGTTTAAAAATGCCCCTCCTTACAACATTTACACCAATATTGTTGACTCTTAAATCTAACAATGAGTAGCCTGAGCCGCTGCCTATCATAAAAAGCAAATACTGATTCTTTTGTTCCTTTTACAATCTATATACTACAGTTACCTTTAGCTGATCTTCAGGCTGTAAGTTCATTGGGAACAAAGCAGTTACTTTGTTTTATTTGATGTTTATGAAGAATTTGCTACAGAAGATTTCTGTTGCTCGGGGCTAAACTTGCTAGAGCCTCTTAGCTTTTAAAAATATCAATTTATTTATGCTAGTCTTTAAAGATGGTATCTGTGGACAAAATATTACCTGAAGAAAGGTATTTTTGAAATCACTGACGAAGGTTGGAACTCAGGAATGACAGTAAAATTTATCTTTAAATGGTACGAAACCTGTTCTACAATATCCAGTCTGGGAGAGAGGGCCACCATGAAGTGTATGGCCGGTATTCAGAAAGAAGCTAGGTCCAATTCTAAATGAATCTGAGGTGGTAATGCCTTTTTTTGTCCTTGCAGATTCTGGGTTGTGATTGTGTGAATAATCTCTTTTCATGTCTAAAACTGGCTGAAGGTAAGAATGAGGTAATTTTAGACTCAAGCCCATGTTATTTCTCATCCTTTCCAGGGGAACTTTGCCTTCCTAACATCTGCTGGAAAACAAGGATTTTTTTCATTTGGTTTTACTTTTAATTTAGATTAATCAAGGCCTCCTTCCCATATGGAGAGGAATCATTTTTTTCTAAGTAGTTACTACCCACTGGTAATAGATATCTGTAATAACCATAGCTTGCTTTCGGTAACAAGCTGACCATTCACAACATCAAGTATTATTTTATTTCCATGAAAATGTTAGAAAGCCCAAAATGTAATCTAAAATTCTAATTCTAAATAAGTTACGATATACAAATATATCAATCATATATCTAAATTGAATCTCTCCCCCAAATCTACTGTGAATAAAACTTAATCCTAAAGAAAGCCAGTGATCTCTGCAGACAACTGTATCTTTTGTAATTTACTATGTTAATTTCTCTCCAAATAGCCTTTCAGTATTTTTAAGCAATAAGGTAGACTACCTTTTTAAAATAACAGTAGTAACAATAATATTTCCTAATTTCTAAATTTTCAAGTTCCACAAATTCCTTCCCTTGCCACTCATTACCTAGCCTTTACTGAAACTATTGACAGGAACAAAGATCTTCAAAAGGTAGTATAAACTCAGCAAACTTTTGTGAAAAAAGATTTTTCAGACTATGTGGAAGAGCAACAGTAGAAGTAAGGAGAACACATTACATGTGCCTCTAGTCAATCCTCTAACTGAATATGAGTATGATTGATCCAGCTTACAAGCAAATTTGAAGATGTTACTTTTGCTATCCCTATCTAATAATAACATTCGGACACATTGCAGATTTTTTTTCCCTGTGTTTCAGTCTTCCAAACACTGAAAAATGTCTACTGCTTTTACTTGTGAGAACATCTGTTTTGTCATTGAGACATTATGCTAGCATTGGTTTTAATCCATTTTTATTATTTTGTGCTCTGTGGGTGCGTCTAAATATTTGCTCACTGTTAGTGCTTCCCTCGCTTCCATTTCCGACATCGTCACTGAATGCAACTAATAAAACTCACCAACATCCAGGGTAATTTTCCCTAAGTAATTCTTTATGACTTTTGGGTTTATCTAAGTTTTCTTCCTAATTTACTTCCAGCTTACAAATTCCAGTGACCACTAACAGTTAGCTTTATTATACGATTCCTTCTTGAGAAGGCATTTAATGGCAGTTTGTGCTGAAATAACCTATTGGTTTTTCCCATTCAACCAGTTGGCTTTGCAATGATTTGTGAGATGAGACATTAATAAGGATTGCTTCAGGGATACTACCTCTTTCATGCTGCCGCCAGTGCGCATTTCGGAGAATAAAGCCTACATAAAAAAATCACACGCACCACAAGCTGTCACATGTCCCTTGTAATCTCTCTCTGCTGCAGAGTGCTGCACAACTTTCTCTCCTTCTTCCATGAACTGTGTCAGAGAATGCAAATTTTTTTGTCCACCTTTTCATATGTATACATAAGATAATTTCTCCTGCACTTCATCCTCAGGACATGCTTTCTTTGGCATCGCTGTTTTCTGCCTTTTCGGCATGGACCTAATTCTGGAGACTCAGCTCCTTTCTTACTCTCCAGACTGCCACACCATATCTTTCCTCTCCTCCTACTCTTACAGCAACATAAGAAGAGAAAAGAAATTCTTGACATCAAAAGCTCATAATTTTACTGCATTTTAGTTAGGCCTCTGCAGGCTGCCGAAGCTCCTTCTTGCAACACTGCTGCTCCAGTTAGCTACAGCTAGGGAAGAAATAACTGATGCTTGTAGTACTGGACTGAAGTTCCCCGTGAGATAGGGAAAAATAACAGGTCTGTCTCCCAAGAGAGTTTTCAGTGACATCACTCTCATCAGCTGACCTGAACATGCAAAGGCTATCAGGAACTCAGACTCACTTCTTATTATATAAATTCAAATGTATAATTCAGACTAATTTCTGTGAAAGTGTTTTGTTATTCAATGCATATATACAATACACACACCAAAGTCAACATCCATCCAAAACAATTCCATAAGAATCCATTAGAAAATTCATGGATTAGGTTATCAGTTATGTTTTGCTCTATAATGCTCTCCAAGGTCCTTCCCATGACACACTGAAAGGGATGGATGACCTTACATTATCCCTCAAACACCTGACACAACTCTTCCTGATTCATTCTTATGGGATTCTCAAACATTTGATCAGATGCAGCATTTTTCACTAGCTCTCCTCGAATTCTCTTGAATGGAACCAATATGAGCAGTACTTGATATTTGTTATTAATGGAGTTCAGTGAAACGCAAAAGAGCGGTATAACTTGCTTCATGTTATTGACTTAAGAAATCCATTTATCTGAAGGGAAATACCAAATGTTTAAAAAAAATAAAAAAGAGAAGTAGTTTTGAAAAAGACTGAATTTCATAACGATTCAGGTGCAGATCTGGAGAGAGAAGTAAACCATGCAATGTTATGACATAATACCATACAGTTTTAGGGTTCTTAAAACCATTCTCTTCCAGCAAAAAAATGTTCAAAGCTGTAAGTTGCAGTGGAGAAACAACTTTGTTTTGTTGTTTGGGTTGCTACTTTGCAGTCACTGGTGGTTCTTTTGTACTGGTTTCCTCTAAATTCTGTGAACATTTTGTCTCCCTTTTTAATAAAATCTCACTGTTTCTGAGAGAGGTATGGTCTGATTTCATTTGCAGTTTAGATGGAGGAAAAACAAGGAAAAAAGGCACTGTATCATTCATCATTATGCTTTCTCTAAAGAGCCAGAAAATTCTTCTCTGAATGCCTGAGACTTGGGAAGTGCAGTTCTTCTCAGTGGGGAAGCCGGGAACTTGCCAAGTCCATGCACTCAGTTCTCCTCAGTTTCTGGCTCCAGTCTGGACTCACTGCTCAGCTCCTCACCTTTTCTACAGTTGTTCTAATAGAAAAAAAGCCCCATACTAAATGACTCAGGAGGAAAAAAAGAAAGAAAAAATAAGCTTAACTCACAACATCTGTTATTATGAAAAAAAAACCCCAAACCACCCCACGATGGAGGATTACTTTTAATATTTCTATGCTTAATTTCTCCTTATGAAACAACAGGAAACATAAAAGCAACAAAACCTTATGGGAACATCTATAGGGTCAGTTCTGTTATATCTTGGGCCAAGCTTGTATTTTTTTTTTATTTTTATTTTAAATGAACAAAATAGTGCCTGAATTTAACTTCCCCAGCTAACCACTAAGTAAATAGATGATAAACCATACTTTACACCAAAATATACAGAGGCCAGCAGCTCCTACTGAAATGCTAAAGGATGCTTAAAGAGCACAGTCTAGGGATGTACAGCCTTGCTAGGACTTTTTACACAACTCTTGAAGCTGTTTGCTTGTAGGCTAAATGTATGAATATAGGAATTGATAGGTGAAGCCTAGAACAAAGTCTGTTGTCAGGACTCAGCATAAGAAGTGATTCCAAACAAGTAGAGTGCATATTTAGAAACATGCTGAAGGCAGGTATTTGAGATGTAACTAGTTTGATCCCTGATGCACATTTACCACTGCTCCCTGTGCTCAAATTTATTTGGTTTTTTTAATCAAGGCACCATGACATGCCTTGGATTAACAGTCTTTAATGAATTTTAGCCGTGCTAGGGATTTTAATGCATATATGACATGTGAAAGGCCTTCCTATTATACAAAACTTAAGCAACACTAGGAACTACTTGGAACATATAAGTAAATCTCTTTATCCTCCCATTGTTGTCTTATTTCCATAACTTTCTAGGGCAGATTGTCAGTTAAACTTTTTAGTTTTGGGGAGAAGCCTGAGGAAAGGATTACTGGGACATATGCATTATTGAGGAACTAATTTGCAGAAAAAGGAGCCATTTATACACTCCCTGGCCAGCTCCTGGGTTATTTAAAGTTACTCAGAGCATCTGACAGAGGCTTGCTTCAGTTTATCTACCCTACAGTACTGAGTAACACACAGGCTGGTCCTAACTGCAAACCAGAGCCTCTTAAATATATACTTCTGTAATGCTCATTTAGACCTTCAGTCTAATTCCCCTAGTGTGCTGCATAACAACACTCAGACATGATAAGCAACAGTACTCAGGACCCCATTTAGACCCTTGTAGTGTCCCTCTCTCACAGAATTGATTGTCATGCTCTCTGTTCAGTAATCAGGATTTGTTTCAGACCTGATAAAAACAGTCTTTCTTGCTCACATTCTGAAGATTTTCAACCTAAGCTGTAGTTTAAAGAGCTTTTTCCCTTTCTGAGCTGAGTATTTCCATGTGACTGATTTAAGCAGAATTCTCCTGTCCTCCCTCTTTAACGAAAGTACATAAGCTGTTATACCTCATCCGTGATACTGATTTCTCTTCTATTTATTTTTATCCCTGCTGTGGGAATGACACCTGCTCTTCTTCCAGCAGCTGTTTCTTTTTCCAAACCTGCTCACCAGGATACAATACATCAGGGTGCAGTATACATGCTGTGGGGATGGTTTGAATTACATGTCAAAAGTCTCACAAGAGAGTAATTTGTCAGGAACCCCTTGTCAGGACAGTCTCAAAACTAAACCTGCACATTCTTTTTCCAGCTGTCAAGAGGGCCACAAATCTCTACAACTCTAAGAAGCCTGTTAGTACAAAGATCCAATGCTGCTGACCAATGGCAGTACCTCATTCATTTCTGGCTTTATATCATCTACCAAACCAAAAGGTGAAAAAAAAGAATTTGCAAAAGCTTTTTTATGTAATTATGGGACAGCTCAGCAAGTGTATCCAAATCTAACTGTCATCCCTGTCCCATTACAAGCTAGCTAAATCCTTGAATAAAAATGTATGTTTCAGATACCTTATCAGGTTTATTGACACCAAGTGACTTCATCTAACCATATTGGATTTTATTGTGGTCACTAAATTTTGTACAGTGCTTTCTCAGGGAAAGTCCAAAAACCAGATTAATAATGTACAGAAATACCTCAACTTAATAGGAATCATGGGTGCTTCATACAGAGCCCCACAGGACCCAAAAGGTGGCCCTGCAGGGCTGTATCACTGAGTTAACCTCTCTGTTTGCACCCACCTTGAGCACCACAGAGGGCACTGGCAGAGCTCATGGTGTCTGTATAGCCACCAGTACTCATGCATAATTGGGTGGGTCTGGCCATTTAGCACTTGGCAGGCCCTTTGAGAGCTCTGAAGTCAGCTGTTCCCAGCATAACCTATCCATTATTTGCTATTTAACTCTCCAGCCATGTAATCTGTCCTGCATGTGCAATATCAGACCTGCTAAGATTGCATTTCCTCTTGAAGGGCTGGTTGTGCTCAACAGCACCAGAGGAGACATATTTTTCACTCTACCAAAGGGAAAAAAAAGAAAAAAGTTAAAAAAAAGAAAACCCAAGAAATTACACTTCTCCAGTTTGCAAAGAGCTGTGGGGTAGAGGTCTTCCCTCATGTGAACAAAAATAGAGCGCGTGGGCAGGAACCTCCCATCTGCTTTTGCTGCAGTGGGGAGGTGAGCAGGACACCAGCCATCCCCCACACCCAGGGCTTCAGCTGCCTGGGCTTGGGGCCAGCATCCGAACTGCACAGCTGGAGATCTTAAAGGAAGCTGTAATGAGGAAATCTAGAGGCAGCCTCAGCAAAGGATGATCCCTGACAACTTTCCTGGGGGCCACTTGTACGCCAACGCTCTCACAAGCCTGCCCGAGCTATAGCACAGTATCGCAGCTGGGCTGCAATGTGTCTAGACCTGGACTTTGACCTGTGGACCAGCTTCCCAGCCTAGCCTCAGGCATCTCTTGTCACAGCAACACGGGCTCTCAGATGAGCCTGGTGGCCACCCTCAGGCCTGCAGGATGGGGCCCCTGCACCACCAGCTGCATGATTGCGCTTGGCTCCCCACTCCTTCCCCTGGCAGGGCAGTCTGCCTTGCCGCTCCCAGACAGCTGTCCCCAGCACAGAGACGCAAAAAGAGTGCAGGAGAGGGAAAGAAAGAATGGAAATTGGAGGAGCTTTATATGTTATAACATGGTTAAAACAAACAAAGTAATTAACAGCATCTAATTCGTTGAATGCTCTGCTGCTGGCCAAAAATGAGTGAGACAACTTCTCTCTATTAGTCTGCTATTAAATGCTGCATACTCTTATTCATGGGGCCAGTGAGAACACATTTTATGCACACATACTGTTGGTGATAAAAATGACCCATCAATATGCGTGCATAATTCTTGTGAACGTCATTGTAACCCCATATGTTCTCAGGTCTTAAAGGTGCCCTGTGAATAAGCACTGGAAGCGCTTGGTTTGCCGTAACCAATTATGACCGAGAAGGTCATAATTCGGCACAGAGACCTCGGTCTATTAAAAAGCTATTAGATCATCTACATCAGCTATTCCGCTGTGCTGAAATTGGACTTGGGCAAAATTCATATTTGTGCCATCCAGCACGTGTGTTGTGATCCCTGAACAGTCAGCATTCAGCTGTCCTTTACCCACAGAGGCATCTTGACCTGCTCTAGAGGCTCTCCAGGGCCAGAGCTCCATCTCTGGCTGTGGGCAGCTTCTCTCCAAGCAGCTTGCAGTTGCTCACCCCTCACAAGCTTAATCAAGATCCAGAACCTGGTTGCTCTTCTGCTTAGTACCCTGGGGGCCTGGTGCAGGAAACATTTGCAGATGACACTTAATGCATGCTATCGTAATCAAATATAATCCCCTAAAGACAGAGATAGAGCTAATCTGGTAAAACACACTGGGATTGTGATTTCTTCCCACTCAGCTCTTTCACAATAGCGTAACCTTCGAGCACTAGACAGAAGAGGGTGTTACTGGAAGGCAGAGCCACAGACTAATGAGGTGCAAACCTGTAACTTAAATACTTAAGTCAACAGGCCAGAAGCCTTCCGTGCTCCCTTGGTACAAGATTAAGTGGGACAGAGGAAGGCATTGTTGATATTGTGGGCAGAGCGGCAAGCTCGGAGGGATGAGCCGAGGTTTTACTCATGCTGCCAGCACCGCAATCCCAACTTCCAAGTCCAATCACTGGACTTGTGCTGTTCTGTATTGGAAGCGCCTTATTAAATGCCTGTTTTGAACTCTGCCATCCTCTTTCTGCAGGTCCTTCTGGGAGGGTTTTGTTTGGTTCTCAATCATATTGACAGGGTCAAAGAGCCTTCCATTCTCTATAAATTTCAGTATGTACTGGGTGACTTCCTCTGCTTTTCATATTTTAATTGCTTTGTCAAAAAGAGTAATTCAGGGTCTTTTAGAAAACTCCCAGGGTGGTTTGACCGAAGTCCCAAACATGACCTCTTCTCCTCTCAGAATTGTAAGACTGGCTTTTATCCTTACATCATTGAAACACTTGTACGCTTCACCTTTTTTTCCTCGTGTCTCTGGATGATTGCACAGACGTTGCTTGTGTTCTATTTCACCTCAGGTGGAAAAGAAAAGGTCAGTGTCTCAATCTGTATATCTCAACCTTTTACTAGCATTGAAATTCAAACCAAAGTATATTTTTAAAAGAATTTATTTCTGCAAGGGTGAATGAGAGCCAGCTAGTGCACTGATCCTTTTTCTTCAGTTTCAAGGATTTGAATTAAAATTATTCATTCTGCCACTGCTGTATCTAGACCTTGTCTAGATTAATGAAGCTGAATATAGAAAACTTTAAGAGAGATTATTAACTTTGTACTAAGCATGGATCAAGGGCCACATTGGACCTTGCCTTCTGCACTAATGGCAGTGATTTATCTCTAGTCTTTTATTATTTAAAAATAGTTTGCACCCAAATACATGTCAATGAATCTGAGTGCAAGATTTGACTCTGTAAGACAGCATGTACAACTAGCACTGCTTCAAGAAAATAAAGGGTAACTTTATGACAAGGTAACATTTCTTAAGGGATTCTAGTCATTTGTATTACAGAGCAGCAGTTGATGCTCTGTAGGATCATTGTTTGAATACGTGCTTTTAATTGTGCAAGTATTTCTTGCTTGATATAAATAGCAGGCTATTAGGAAAGATTATTAAAATCTGATTTGGTCTACCCTTATAGAGCCTCCCAAAGTGCTTTTCAAGTTTCAGTCTACTCTTTTCTGCCAAATCAAAATAGCAGACCATAGCTATTGCCTAGTATTTCTTGAAAGTAGCTTTTGAGTTTATTGTTTGCTTCCTGTGCCATCTAACAAATTAATTTTTTCTGCCTTCTCCTTATTTAGTTCACTTGTAATGCAACATGTATTTGTATTACTGAGCCTGTTAAAACTGCCTTAGTGATGGTTGGGGAAGTGAGGGGTGAAATCTTGACCTGTGCATACAATGCGATCTTGCCATTCCCAGATTAGACTACAAAACTCCATATACTGTTTTTCATTAACCAAGCTTGGAGGCTCCTAGTATGCTCCCTTCCCTTGAAAGCAAATGCAAAATGGCTGATCAAGACTCCTTTGTGATTCCTTATTACATGTTCCAAAACGAGAAGATGCCCAGCAAGGTTTATTATTCAAAGAGCTAAAGCTATGGAGGCAGTTTGTGTGTCTAGGCAGGTTAGTGACTGCTCAACAGCATGACAGGAAAGCAGTTCCGTCTCTAACAAATACCCCACACCTATACTAAATGCCTCAGTGCATTTGTCTAAAGCAGAATCAGAGCAGATCACCCTTCCTCCCTTACCTTGCCTAAACAAATAACCTTAGAACTTGCACTGTGGTTTAACAAACATTTTCACAGGTCTCTCCTCTGGCACATTCAGAGAAATAAAGCCAGATGTAGGCAACAACCCTGTGCCTAGACCAGTGGGACAATGGCTTTACCTCCTTGGCTTTAGAGGGCCTTTGGTCTTGCTCTTCCACCTCTCAGGCAGATGTGAAGCCATGTTCAGGATGGGTACTGTTTCAGGAGCCCGGACTACTTCATATGAGACTCTGTTGATTCAAAGCTGTCTCTGCAAGGCTGCCAGGGGATTTTCCAGTTCAGTATAGCCGTACCTTTTAAAGGTTTAGCCCTTAGTGTCTAAAAGTAATATTTATTTTCCTGAATGTTAATGAGAACTTCTATGAGAAGTTCATGAATGAGAAGCAGACTGCCTTTCTGCCATTTCTTCTTCTTCATTCTTTAACATCTCTAACTGTGTCATCTCCCAGCACCACCCCAGCAGTTGCTCAAATCCCCTCAGGCCTTCCCCTAGACTACAAATTTTCAGATTTGAGAGTTCTAGAATCCCTTTTGATCCTGTGCTCCAATCTGAGACAAGTAAACATCCACCCATGAGTAAACATGGTCTGCCGCTAGTCGCTAGTCTGCCAGTCCACAGCTTCCCTGCTGTTTCTCACAGGCTCCTGCCAGTTTCTAATACTACCTTATCATCACTATTGTGTTATTGCCTGTGGCTTTCCTACCTGTGATTTAATTTCAAGTAACCTGGACAGAATAATATCACACAGAAAATAGAGGAACCCTTGATGTTCATTAGGAAAACATGAAAGTACAGTAAAAACTCATGTGAAAGCTCACACCACTTCTGCTCCAAAGTCCAGTTACTTAATATAAGATCTTAATGATTATCATTCCCATTTTCTTTGCATACTGAAGACTTTCATGCCTCCAATCACAATTTCCATTTTCATTTATTTGCCCCTATATGTTTTTGGGTATCTTCCTCCTCTCTTTAATTGATTGGCTTGTGTTTTTGACAGCTAGAGAGCAGTTCATCTCCACCAGGGCAGACCCCCTCCCCAAACCCAACCCCCTTGACCCTTAAGGCATTTCTGTGAGAGCAGCTGCCATGAAAGCAATTTGTTGTTGATCTGAGTCCAAGAAACAAACACACTGTGTTCCATATATGCATATTCTAAGCTATACTTTAAATGTCACACATAATTTTAACTTTGTATATAAACCGGAATGTTTCTCCCTGCAGCTTATACTTTTGCATTATGCATTTATGTAAAATGCATTTAGCCAGGAGAAATCCTTTGAAATTCTCATCTTTATTCCACCAGGGAAAATTATGGACTAGCTTCTACTTATATATATCCAAAAATAGTTGTCTGAGTTACTATATAATTTAATTCCTTAATTTGAATCTAAACTTAATGCTGCTTTCTTCCTTTGTCTGAGGTTTGATTGACTGGCACAAAATCATTCTGTAAGTATTGCTTTGATAAATACTTTTAGAGAATGTATTTCCATTTTGTCAATTCCTAATTGTTTTCTGAATACACTATCTGTGATAATTTTAATCCTGGTTACTTTTTACAAGATTCTGTAGCATGATGTTTTTTTGTTCACTGTCTTATTCACTTCAACTTAATTTCTAATTCCTTAAACATCCAATGCTTGTACTTGTTGCAACAATTTCTCATTTATGGTGATGCATTTTCCTCTGCAGGAAATACTTTCCTGAATTTAACACTTATTCCATCTTTGTAAATCATGCAGCATGTACTTTCACATTACTAGTCCATTTGCATAGTTTATTAACTAGCACACCAAACTGATAAGTGTGGCTGTAATCTACCTTCCAGATTTATAGAACATTTGATAAATAACCCCAGCATACATTTAAATTTTCAGCCTTTGCAAACACGGTGAAACAAAACAAAGGTTTCATGGTTGTATACACCAGTAAAATATTTGTTATATCTGATACCTACTTCACAAAGCGCTTTTCTAGTTTTTCTGTGCAGCCAGTTTTCAGCAGGTTTACACCTTTTGGTGGAAGTATGTTAGAAAAAGTACTCATGAAGGTTTCTCCCCACTACTTCCCATGAAGCTTTGAGGACTTTGGCAAAACAAGCCCTAGGTATTCAAGTCAAGCCTGTGGGAAATAAGAGTTATAGACAAGAAAAATGAAAACATCACTGTCATCACATGGCTCAGCAAGGTAAAAGTGGACTTCAGAAAATGAAGAAAGAATTGGAGTAGCCTGGCTTTCTGCATACCATTCCTACCTTTTTCTTTCTACCTATCTGTTCTTATCTACTTCATCCACTGCTTATCCAGGTATCCCCTGCTATCCATGTACACTGCCTCACTCCTACTATCACAAGAGATTTACAATATCATAGCAAATTTTCCACAAACTTTTTTCCCCCTGAACCTGTTTATATATACTTTTTAATATTTGATATAAAAATAAATTTTGCGACATGTCAAACCATGTTTTCCAACATTCTTGTACCAAAGGTGACATTTCAATGTTACTCTGCCTTTCAGTTACCACTTTGGCTTACCAAACTACATTTACAGTGACTCCATGGACCCCTACATTCATGTTCTGGCTCACAGTTTGGGTCCCTTGCCTGGGCAGGGGCTCACAGGACACACTTGCTTGTGCAATTGTTATTGTGCTGCTTGCAGTATGATCACCAGGAGTTCATACCAGCATACTGCCAGAAAGATGGCAGGTGGGAGGGAATAGAACCACACCATTAACTGAAAGTGGTACTCTGAATTACTGTGGTGTATTTCTACCAACAATTTTTACACTGAACATTCAGTCATTTCTTATAAGAAGTGGATAACTCATCGTTTCCACAAGCAGTGGAATACTTTTAGAGAAATGAGATCCAAACAGAGAAAGAAGCTAAAAAGGCTTTCAGCAGATCCCCTTACACCTCCCATGCTTTCAGCAGATCCCCTCACATCTTCCATGCTTTCAGGGATTTTAAAGCTAAAGGGACAGTTAGACCATCTTGTCTGACCTTACCATCACGGGTGCCGAGATACACTACCCAGCCAATATGATGTTTTTGAAGGTTATTGGTATCAAGCAACACTCATTTACTTTCATTTCAGACTTACTGATACGAGGAGTTAAGAATAGGCCTTTTATGGCGTACACAAAGAAAATAGTGTGGGATGGTCTGATCTTAGTTATAGCACACACGTATCTGTTCTGCCTAAGCTGTAATGTGCAAATGTTACAGTGAAGGCAGTCCTACTGTCATTGAGACCAAATCCAACAAGTGAGAAGAAAATATTCCATCTAACAAATCATCATGCTAGCAATGCCCCACAATATTATCTGTTCAAGTCCCTGGCCTTTTTTCCACCTTCCACTCCATCAGCTGTAGGCTTGTCCTGCTCCGCTCCCTGTCTCCCATGGAACCCAGCTGAGCATGCCCTCCCAGCCTACCATGCCCACTGACAGTCAATTTAAGCAGTGTGTAGGCAGCAGCAACATTTGCTTTATTCTCCAGCTGTCTTGCAGATATTTTGGTGGACTTACAGAGGGTGGAACCTTACAAACACAGGGGAGCTTGGGGGATGTAGTACAACTCAATAAACCAAACCATCTAGAATATGTCAGGCTCAGGAGAACAGCACAGAAAAGCACAACAAAGAATATTCAACATTACTTTGAAAATTAATGGTCCTTTACCCAAAGGTCAGTTCCCTGAACAAATGCTCTTTAGGGCTATGGACAGTGCCTAATTTTCTCCTCCATATTAAATACCCACAACAATTCCTAACAACAGCTATTACGGCTTCAAAAGTTACAATCCCCTGAGGATCTCCTCTTGCTTTCAAAAAAAATTAAACTATTTGATTTTCGCTCAAGGCATTGTGCCGCTTATCAGCATAATCTACTCAGGAGGTGGGGTGGGTGACCTGTTTTATCTGAGACTCCAGCCGAAATCAATTTCGACCCCACCAATCTGCTTTAACCCAAACTTCTCTGTCCACAGAAGAGCACAACAACAGCAGCTCTGAATTACAGTTTTTCTATCAAATTGTACAGACAATTCAAAGTATGAAAGCAAATTTAAATATCCCAGTTTTAAAAAGTTCTTCAGATGCCAAGGTCTCTGGTCATGTAGTCTTGTGGACTTAGTGCAAGAGAAGGTTTTCTACAAACTCATAAAATACAGCACTTCTATATAAAGTACACAAAACCTTCAACAAATTACATCCCTCTATATCTTCCATCTGTATAAGCTACAAAACAATGCTCATTTCCATTTACTAAATGAAGATGGCTATGCAAATTCTTTTTGAAATGGTACATGGTTTGTTTTTATGTTATCAATGTGAGAAGTAGGTGTAATTTAATTGAAATTAAAACAGCAGTGACTTGCTATCTAGCAAAATGAATTGTGTAGCCCATTCCTTGCATACTGCTTATTAGTTTCCTTGGTAACTTGTAATCATTTGCCTTCCTAAAACAGATGAGATGTCAACAAATACGTACTGTAGTAGTGGTTTGATACATCAAGAAGAAAAGTGTTGTAATGACAGCATGGTAAATCTTAACATGAAAGCTTAATGGCCACATTAGTGACATACTAACTACAGTCTCAGATTCATGCTGCTCACCATTGTGCACTTTTATTTCATAGCACGGTTGTGACATGCAGTAGTATGTGAAGCACCTTCCAGCACCCAATCCAAAATTAACTCCAGACTAAACACTTAAAAGCAGTCATTTTATATGCTAATAAAAATCTCACAATTAAATGATGGCAGCTCTTCCTAGAACGATGCTACTAATTAGAGAAATTTTATTCTGATTCATTTTAGTTGTATACGTTATGTCAACAAAGGCAGAATTTTTATAGGCTGACATAGATGTATTCCCAAAGTCCGGTAACAAGTTCATTAATGTCTCTACATATTTCTGACATGGTTTCTTTTAAAGGAAGTAATATTTTAAAAAACCCCAAACCAAACAAATAAACAAAAAACCACAAGAGTTTCTAAACCAGGAATAAAGAGGACAAAGGGAATGTCCTCTCAGTTTGGGAGGAGATACTGGTCAGTGATTTCCAGAGTTTGAAAACAGATTTCCACCAATTTTCTGCATGAAGTAGAGTAACTAATGTTCAGGAGAGGGGGGTGGGGTGGTGGGGTAAAGGCTAAAAAGTAAAAAGAGCTGTGGAGCTGGAAGCGAAGGTAGATTTCCCTGGATTATAAAGGCATTGCCTGACCATGAGAGAGTGACATCAGGAAGGCCAAAGATGGAGCTGAAACTGTAAAGAGATATTAAGGACAACATGAAAGGTTTATGTAAGTATATCAGGAGAAAAAAAAAAAAAAAAGAAAAACAAGGAAAATGTTTGTTCACTGCTGAAAGTGACAAAAGACATGGAAAAGCTTCAGGTACATTATGACTGCTTTGTACGCTCGGCCTTCAAGCCTTGCAGATCTCCTAGATCAGTAGTGGACTTTGGAGGTGGACTACAAGGCAGGTGAAAAATTGCCTGGACAGCTGTGCCCTAAGTCGCTATTTCAAAAATCTAACCAACAGCCTGTTAGTAGTTGTGTTCCTTAGGGACCTATAATGAGACAAACACAGTTTATCAGGTTCATCAGTGACATGGATAATTGCACTTAAAGCGATCTCCTGAACCTTGAAGAGTAGAGGGTGCAACAACTGATAAGCTGCAGGGCAAGGCTGTCCCACAGAAGGATTCTGAGAGATGGGAGAAATGGTCTGACTGCTACCTCATGAAGTTCAGCAAAACCAACTGCAAAGTCATGCATATGTGAAGATATACTAGCCCCAGCACCAGCATGGGCTGTGGTCAACTGGCTAGAAAGGAGCTCTGCGGAAGTACTTGGTGTCCCAGTGGATGTCAAATCAAACATGACTCAGTAATGCACCATTGCAATAACAAGGGCCAGCCACTGACAAGAGAATAGCCTGTATATCAAAGAAAATGATTTTTCTCCTTTGTTCAGCACTTGTGTGAATAGTACCTAGAATACTACATTGAGTTTGGGTCCCCAATATGGGTGAAATATGGACACACCAGGAGTTCAGTGTAGGGTCATCTGGTTAGGAGTATAGAGCACACGACATACAAGGGAGTGAGTTTGCCTAGAGAAAAGGATAAGGGAGGATCTAACCGCTGTCTACCTAGAGACAAGGTAGAGCAGGACTCTTCCCAGAGGTGCGTAGTATAAGGTCAAGAGACAATATATTCTGGCAGTAAGAGATTTCGTTAGACATAATGAAAAAAAGAGTTCTCACAATGGTTAAGCTCTGAACCAGGCTGCCTGCAGATGCTGGGGACCTTCTAACTTCAGAGATTTTTAAAACTCAACTGGATAAAGCCCTGAACAACCTGAAATAACTTTGACGGTAGCCCTACTTTGAGTTTTGGCTTGATGACCTCCAGTAGTCCAACCTAAATTATTCTGTGATTTGGGAACTGAACATTGGCAACTGCAGCATAGACAGGCTTCTGGCATCTTTAGAGTTAATTGGCAACTGAAGAGGAATTTACGATTGTAATGGCTGTGTTTATGGGGAAAAAGGATAATTACATTCTGCCTGAAGTCCCAGTTTGGAGCTACATTTCAGTTTCCAAATCCTTATGGGATGACAGCAGTTGTGCTGCCTTGTAAGTCTGCTGTGAAGACAACTGCAGTAGACAGAGGTACCTTAACTATGAAGAGGACCGTAGCAGGCTCTAATCTCTCTAAGCAAGTAGTTACTACATATTTATCTCAAAAGTACCCTTACAGCTTACAAATCACACAGCACCATTTGAAAACAAAAAACCATGACTGGTCTAAGGATCAAATACCTGACCAAATATCCAAATAGCTTTCTCTTCCCTGGGATTTCACTAAGTAAAGCAGTGCTGACCTGTTTTTAGCGATAGACCAACTCTATTCTGCAGAAACAAGGGGAACTAGGCAAGCTTCTGCAATGCAACTAAACCAGGGAACATTGAATGAACAGTGAAAAATAAAGGAAAGGAAACTAAGGAAATACATTAACTCTAGAGAGATCACGACCAATGTCTGATGTACCGAGCGGTCACTATTGGGCAGAAACACATTCTTTTAAATATATGGTGAAATAGCAAGGCTAACTTTCCTCAGCTAGTATACATTAATTTCACTGAGTTTGTTTCATCTGTTTTAAATCTTTAACTGTCTTGCTTATCTTTGTTTTAAGTCTGCATGTTGCAAACAGTTAAGTGATTTGTGAGACAAGTGGGATAAAAGCAAAAGTTCCTCAATCTTTCTTCTGCCCCTGTGCACACTTGCAGTGGCAGAGATGAACTACACATTCACACGTGCCAGTCCCTCTGGGCTCGTTTTTGAACACCCTCGGGAAGAAGATCTGTGATCTCTTACACTGTGGTCATCCCCTCTACTCTAATAGTACCTAAAGAGCACAATGTGTACAATTGTTGAAGCCTCTAGAGATTTTAGTAGCTAGGCCATAACAGTGGGATACAAAAAAAGGAGCTAAATATTTGACATAAGATTTGAGCAGAATTTTGGCAACCCTTAATTTAAGATTTTGATCCACAAAATTCCTTCTCCCTGTCTCAGGAAATTCTTCAGTCATACAAGTGCCTGCATTTCCCTGCTGTAAAGCATCATGCCCCATAACACAGGCAATGCGACAATGTTGACATGTAGCTCTAACGCAAATCTACACCTAATGCTTTTCCAGATTTCAGAACACCAATTTAAAGAAATACAAGTTCAATATGATGTAAAATACATAAACCAGAGCAGCAAAAATCTGTGTCCGTGCACTCTGTTAATTAAGAGCCACGGCAACTCCTAACATTTCACATACATGTTAGGGACCCCTTGCTCAGCAGCTTGGTCAGCTGATGACCTGTCTGTCTACTGGATGACAAGATGGGTGTTTTGCCCAGGGAACTGACCTCTGATCCAAACCACATGTCTACAGTGCGGGTGTTATAATATCTAAATTTTAAGAACTTGTGTCCATCATGGGAATCAGCAAGTGTATCCCAAATTGCATCTTGCTGGGAGCAGAGACACTGCATTTATAGACATTTTTCTCTACGGAGGCTCTTAATTGAACATTGTCTGTCATGAAAAGAAATCTTTCCATCCTACTCACTTGCATCTTTGCCCAGACTGAGGATAACACCAGCAAAGAAATTTATCCCAAACAGTATCATCACCAGCACAGGTTCTTTAGCTCTGGGATTCTGGGAGAGGGTAGAGGAAGCCCAGGGACACAAGACTAGGAAATCTGGCTTAGGAAGCTGGTAGGGAGTAGTAGGGGCAGTCAGAAGATTGGGATAAATTCTTCAGTGAATAGGGACATGTATAATTATGAATATTAACATTTTTTTCCTGTGTGATTTGTATAGGAAATAGTATTTCAGCAATACTACCATTTATATTGGGCTGAGCATACTAGTCTGTGTATTATTTAAGCCCAGCAACTGGTGGTTACTCAATAGTTTCATGACAGTTCAATCACTAGATAGGACCTTAGACCAGATCTTTTTCTCCTGTAACCAAACACAGCACTTCCTCAGAACCTGCATTTAGTACCGCATGCCTCTCTTCAATAATTGCCCAATGGTGAGCAAAGCAATCTCCCAGCTGCCTTCACTAGACTAAAAAAAAAAAACCAAAACAAAAAACCACAACCCAAATCCCAACACTTTTGCAAGAGGTCCAGTTCTCCAATTTCTGGTCTCTTTCTTCACCACTGATTTCTCCAAATCCTATTGTCTGCATTAACCCATAACATACCATGAACTGTAACAGAAATCAGAACAAGGTGAAGGTAAGAAGACACAGATACAGCACTTCAGCTCTTTGATAGCTACAAGAGGATATTTATGTTACCAAAACAGTTTCTTGCTCAGCCATCCTGGGACACACAAGTTTGTGCTTTGGCCACATGAAAATATTTGGGCTATTAGTGTCCAGGTGGCTCTAGATGGGGAAGCTTCCATCCACCACACCTTGGCCGAGCAAAAACCTGAGATAATCAGTACATTTTGATTCTGTAAAATAGTAGTGAGCTACTTATAGTTTTTGTCAGAATACCATGCAACTGTCAACAGTTAGATTGTTTAGGAAATAAGAGGGGCTTTTTTCATGACTGAAGTATTTAATCTACAGTAGTTTGGTTAAAGAAGAGAACAAGTGGAAATAGTAGTTCTCATGGAAAATATTCACAGCCATGGTCTCTTCAGTAATACAGCAGATATTTACTGTGGAATGTAAATTTTTTGATGACCCCCATTTTTAAAAGGGGTCATCTCTCTGATGTCAGTTTGACAATAACACTTGTGTTCCAAACTGTGTGCCAGATCTCAGCCACCAGAAATTGCTATAAGCCTAGAAAAACAATGAGGCTATGCTGATTTAGACCAGTTAAGAAGCTATCTCTGAACTTTCAAATCAAACAGCCTTAGCCTTTATAGAAGGAACCCCCTCTGTATAAAATAAAATCTTTATATTTCCATCACCATGTCCATGTAACATGGGATCAGACTGCTTGAGAACAGCTAAGGTGAGAGAAGGAGCTGAAAGACACTTTACCTGGGGCCTCTGGCCCTTGGCTTGGGAGCCACATTTAAACTCAGGCTCTTCCCTTGGAGGATGCCTGAGCTACGCTGTAGGTCTGTCTGTGCCTGCTGATGCACCTTGCTCATCCTGACTGCCTTGCTCACTGTGGCTTGGTACCTGCCTCATCCCTACAGACTGGCCTGGATAGTCCCAGACTCTCAGCTTACCTGGTCACTGTCCCCAGACCTGCTCCACTTGCCTTGCTGTGGGACCAGTCCCTTGTTGGTGAGGGCCCTGCTCAGTCACCTTGCTGCTACCCTTGGTGCCCAGTTCCCCTCGCCCTGCAGAGCTGCCCGTGCTTGCTGCTCTCTGGAAAGCGTACCTGTTCCCTGGGGAGCTTCCAATATGTTAGTTTTTGCTTTGAAAAACCCACAAAACCAAAACCCACCAAAAAATTCTAATTCAAAACAGTTACATTAAAGTGCTTGATGTAGTAAAACCTTCACTGCAAAAAAAAAAAAAGTCTTCCCTTCTAAGATTGAAACTAAAATTACCAACAAGGATTTTTTTTTTTTAAAACTTTTTTCCCCCCACGCTTCTTACATACAAGAGCCTTGGTTTCATGAGTGTGCTCTGCCACATGCTGGACTTCACCTTGGCTGTCCCACATCCTGAACCAAATAGCCGCTTGTTTGGATCAGGTTAATTCTTGACGTCTAATATTTGCCTAACTTTTCCACCAATTTCAGACCGTTTTCTACCTCTCATCTATTATCCAAGACTTCATTTCTAGTCTGTGGTGAAAATAAGCACTTCCAGAGCACAAGTCGTCTCATCCTACAGTGGACTTTTAGTAGAGGGCAGCTGTATCAAGTCCCTAAATCTGCATTTAGTGAAAGGTAACTAACTGTTGAGCTGTAGACACCTACACTATTGTTGGTAATAATGAGGGAATCAATCAGCTCAACTGAAAAGCAGGTACTGGGGGAATTGCTTCAGTGCCTAGCAGCCTTTACTAGGTTCTAACACAAGTTCAGGTCTCCAGACAGAATCAGAACAAACAGATGAACTTGAATCTCCTATCTCAAACTGCCAGTCTCTTTCCTTTCTCATAAAAAATTGCAAAAGCTTCTCAGTCTACACTGGAGTGTAATGAAAACAACTTTCGACACCGCTATGTTGTCATAAAATAGAATTCTTATTTTATGATCACAATCAGCCTTTAGGCACCAATACATCAAAAATAAATAAAAAATGGCAAAGCTATGGTAAAATGACCAAATTATCAACCACACTCTGCATAGCTCTGAAATACAGATTTCCATTAACAGATGGCATGATCTATGAAGACTTTGATTTTAACTGCTCTTATACTCAGGATGCTCAAATTAAAGATAAAACAATGGACTAAATAACTGCAAATCTACAAATGTTGCAATATTTGTTTGATGAGAAACTCAGTCTGAACTGTATTTAACATTAATTAAGAAGCCAGACATTAAAATTGTTTTGGCCTCAGTTGTAAGGAAAACAGAAGGCTTCCTTTTTTAGCCAAAACAGTTTGGATTATGTTTTTGTGCTGTAGTCACACAGAGCTTTTAATTCTGTAAAATATTTTGGAACACACTTCTTATGGAAGACTACTCTAAATCAACTAATAACATACTGAACATATCACTGAGCTTTGACTCACAGTTTTGGGTACTGGTGTTTTCTTTTGGGGGAGGGTTTTGTTTGGTTTGTATTGGTTTTGTGCTTTTTTTCCCCTTTTGGTTCATAGCAAAATATGGCATTGAATGGAGACTACGAATGTAGCTGCAGTGTGCCAAAGCATGAAGTTTGTATCCAGTCCTTCCTGAATGGGGTATATCCGTGTCTTCTAGAAGGAGAAAATTTAAAAAAATAAAGACAGGCAGATGTCGAGAGGGAATTTATTCACCTAATTATTACCTGAAGCCTGAACTGAATGCTAAGTGCTAAGACTCAGACATCACATAGCCAGCACAGTAATTGCAAAAAAAGGGCCAGTATTTTTCTGCTGAACTTTAGGAGCTCCACAGCTTAACTGAATGGCTCCTTAACAAGTCATACACTGAAGAACACAAGTCACAGCGTTCAACAACCTCAGTGAGGAGTCTGAAATGAGAGTGTTGCTAAGAGACTTTGCACTTTGACTGCAGCCTCTTACTTTGTTGCAAGGACTCTATCGCAGGTCTCTGTCTCCCTTTGGGATGCTCAGATGAAGTCTCAAGTCAGCCCTTACCCCAAGATAAAAGACAAGCAACACATATGAGGTTTAGCTGTATTAAAGTGTGGTTGCTGAACTCTGTGTATTTTCATGAAGTCAGGGAACTAGAGACATCTTTTTTTGTTTTCTGTACTGTTAAATATTTTCATTCATCTGTCTGAATTTTTAAAAGCATGAACTATGCTTAGCAACTGATTGTCATAGACATATTTTGACATGAGATTGTCTAGGAAAACTATACTGGATCCTATTTCAGCAAGAACGTTACAGACTGTTCCAGCTGACATACAGTGTCTGAAAAGCCACCACCAGACATATCTACCTATGCTCAGATTTGGAACACTTAATTTTGTGACTGATTATTGTTATGTGAATAGATAGGCGAAACAGACCCTGGGCAAGATTTAGAAGTCTTTTTCCTATGGAAGGCCAACTTCCCTATTTCTTATATTTTTCTCCCTGACTTGTCAAGTCAGAAAGCAAAGCCACAGGCGTCTTTTGGAGCAACACACCAAGCACGCACATAGAGAGAACACAGCACAGACCTGCTGACTGGCTCATTTTGCCCAATTAGCTGCTGGCACAGCAAACTCAGCACAGAAGCCCATTCATAACCAGGACAGAGCCCACCTGAGGAGCCCCTCAGTTTTTGCCTGCTTAGAACCTTTTGACACCTTTTCTGTGTTTTAATACTTACAGACATTTCCAGACAGCTTTCACTGGTGAGTTTATAGACATTTATTCATGTATTTATGCTTGAACACTTTCTTAATTTGAATAGCTTTCTTCTTTTCCTGAAGGTTACTACTGTTTCCATCCCAGCATGCGTAGGGAGCAAATGAATCCCTCACTCCCTCAGCCTTCTGCTCGTTATTCTGGCATAGAAATGTTACTATATTATTTTCTCATCTACTAGGTTCTCTACTTTCCCTCAACTCTTTTCTACAAAGACTTAATTGTTCTTGATCGTGACTCACTGAAGTTATCAAAATATAAAATTTTTATTCTGTGGTGGAATAATTTAGTATATACCTCAATGAGCATTTTTGTTTTTTTTTTTTTAACAGCTGTATCAAATGTATAAATCATTGTCTCCAATACCTGTGGATTGTGCTCTTCAGCTATTTTCAGCTGCTGAATTCTTAAGAGCTACTTGTTATTAGATTCTTAATGCATGATTTTCCCTTTCTTTTCTGTTGAGTTACAGATCCTTTCCATTATATCAGTTCTCAAGGTCATTCTGTTCTTTCTGGAAAATCTCATGTTCCTCTCTATATTGATGATAGCTCTTAATGCGTGTTATCGAAGAATTTCAAGAGCACATACTTTTTTCTGTGTGCAAAATCACCAGCGAAACCAGATACAACCTAAAACTGCTGCTGAGGAACTACCTTCTACTTTCTCTCCCCACCCTAGTCTTTCTCCTTACACTATAATCCATGCAGCCTTCACTTCAACTAGTTTCTTTCAAAATTGTTGTCTGCATCCTCATAGTACCAGTGCAATCATTTTTATAGGTCACCATCCCAAATACTTAATCTAATCTGGAAGAATTAAACTACCCTTACCTAATAAAGAAAGTTCCAAAATATTGATAATTTTGTCTCACCTTTGAGAAGACACGGTTGTTTTCTAGCCCACTGCCTTTTCCACGTTTGATAACTCTGACCTTTAAAAAGCCCTCAGGCAGGTATCAGGGGTTTAAATAGCAAAGTATGCTGGTGCCCCAGTTACCTCCCTCCGCCCTTTTATAATTAGAGACATTATATTGACTATTTATCAGTCAAAACTACTATTACAAACTACCAGACCTTGAAATTTTACTCTTGGACTTATAAAAATGTCATCCAAATTTACAGCATTTCTGAAGTGTGAGTGGATCAGGGCCAGTTTTTTGTGAAGCTTTCAGTACTCCTAGTACCTACTAATTTAAATATGCATTGTGTCACTAAATGAAGGGCTTATGCTGATTATCTATAAGGCTTATGAAGAATAATTCATTATCCTGATTGAATAACTTGGTCTCAGGTTTGGGGTCTTTTACTGTGATGTTGGAGATTGTCCACAGGTGGAAATATATTATTCAATGATACAAAGAAACTTCTTCACTTCCCAGGCATTGCAGCATACTCATCAGGGTTAAACTTGTTTTCACATTTGGGTTCAGAAGGAACTTCCCTACTTTAATTTGCCTGAACCATTACCCTCTCTTGACGTAATGTAATGCAGCTGTTGGACTCACCTGGATGTCCTCCTGGCAGTTCTCTGACACCGCATCGCATAATATGTGCTCTTCATCTCTAATTCTTTCAGTGGGCCATGGTAGGTTTTGAGGCTTTTTTACTGAGGTTTATAGTTTTTAGTGAGTTGGTGGCATAGAATAAATGATTTGCTCACTGCTCTGGACTAAACATCTGTTGCATGGAATAGAGATCCATCATGTCTCATGGAGCAGAACTGAAGAGCTTCTAAAATATTTACTGCAGCTGCAAAGTCCCTGACAGTTAGCTGAAGTGTAGATATCAATAAAACATGAAAGGCCAGTTTCTTTTTTTTTCCTACTGCTTTTCATAGTTTTGTAAAGGGGGTGAAAATAGTTCTGGCTTTTCTTCCAAGGATTCACTTGCCATGCAAAATACCCCAGAGGAGAACAGAGGATCTTACACAGAAAGGGAGAAGGCTTAACTGTAGCACAGCCAACAAGACTGGTTTCAGCGGTCACCATTTAAAGCAGCCAACACCATAATGAGTGGCTCAGTGCAAAACTCCAGCCACATGTTTGGTTAGATTATACCACTGTAGGGAATAAAGGGGTACTATATTACATACCCATATTATACATCCAATAAGTGAGTGGGGTTTGGTTTTTTTTTACTTTATAACACTCCGTGCACCATCCCATCCTGTTGGGGGAGTCACAAAACACATGATTCAGGAGAGGGATGGGAGGGAAATAAGAGCTGTACAGAGAGGGGATAGGTGTGCAGACATTTGTCTGATCAACTACAAGGAGGTTGCAGTGTGTGAATCATTGGATAAATAGCTACAGCTGTTTCCATCTCCTTTCTAAAACTATAAAAACAGTAGAAGAAAGAAATAGAACTTTTATTTTGGACTGACACCTACATTTCTGCAAGTTGGTAGGACTTAGGCAACTGCAGGAAGTAAAACAAATGTGACCCAACATAAGGCTCATTAAATTTTTATTTATTGTTCTCAGGTGCTCCTTCTGGGTATCAAAAGTTACCTTCATTGTTTTATTCTGGTGTACAAAACAGATCCAGGCAGCAGTTTGACTGGCAGTAATGCCATGGGCAAGACTACATTGAAAATGTGTCTGAAAGAAAGATTACGCTTTGGGGGCAGATGATGGGGGGCATTTTCCCCCAAACTAAAGTACTTGCAAAAAATCCTCAAATCAGGATTTTTTCAAATTGGCCTCCTCTGTGTTATAAAAAAGACAGAATGACCACATTAGGAACCTGCGTGGGTGCTGCCTCTCCGCATCAAGCCACCAGGCAGTTTTGGGGGAGTTATAACAACCTGTTATAAAGGCATAGCTTTGCCCATATGCTATCATCTCCCACTTTGTTGTGCCCCAAAAGAATGTCTGCACTTGGCAGGCTGTGTTTTGAGCAGACAATTTTCACCTGATACACGTGTAAATGAGAACTGTTCCCATGGCGAATGCCAGCCGCAAGCAGAAAAAGGGCTGAAGCTGTTAACAAAGGCTGCAGG
Source organism: Chionis minor (assembly GCA_013398295.1). NCBI lineage: Eukaryota > Metazoa > Chordata > Aves > Charadriiformes > Chionidae > Chionis > Chionis minor. Next base: position 106,378 of record VZSF01000744.1, on the reverse strand, counting down.
CATTTGTAGTGAGAAAATGGTTTACGGTTTTTATCCTTTTTTCTGTTGCCTTTGCACTCAGAAATACATAGCTATTGTTACTGAACACAAGAAATAACATTTACATTTAATTAAACCTTGGAAGAATCCCCAAAGATGAACATTTCAGGAAACTGTGAAAGACTGAAGAGCTGTCTGTGTCATAAAACTCTGACTACATTAGGTAAAGAGCACGGTAGTATACATATGCTCTCTATTCATAATATATTATCATTACTATGGCACTGCTGATTAAATTTTTTATTCAATTTATTGACTCTGATCAAATGATCCAACAGGGGGCTTGATGAACACCAACTTCTTAAGTGCATATTTGAACTTGGGGATTCTGTTTGTTCATATGAGAGACAAAACTATGAATAAAGAAATGTAGGAGAAAAAAGAAATAGTAATAAAAACAAAAAAAAAAATATGGACATCCTTTCTGGAGACCCAGGTATTGACAAGATGCAGTGATACCTTGACTGGTATGAAAAGACATGAATGCATGGATTTCCAGGAAAAATTCTTGTGTCCTGTAACTGAGTGTCCAATACCTATGCAATGAATATTAGTAACTATATTCTAATTATGGGTGTCAAATATTCAACTTCTGTTGTGTACAGCACAAATGTCAGTGTGCTGACAGTGTGTTTAGTGTGAACACCATTGCTACAATGTCACTGAAGTACCAAAGCCAAAGGAAGTCTTCTAGGTTCTTTCTCATCCTCTTTCTTGTCAAAATTATTTCTGAAGTTAAGATCTCATGATCTTTAAGGTCCCTATTTTTTATCCAGGAACTCTTTAATGTCCCAGCTTGTTAATGCCTCACAAGTTCCACAAGGAAAAGGAATTAAATTGTTTACCAGTTCTTTACATTGACTTTTTTGACTCTTCTTACTTCAGCACCCATGCATCATCCCAGCATGAAGCTGATCACGGGAACTAGGCAGCCACTAAGCATGTTTCAGGCTCAGCCAAGTTTCTTTATCAATATATCAATACTGAATCAGAGTTGAATGACACCTAATTGCAGTACACAGCATGACTGCAAAAGGTCTCAGGCACTCAGGGCAAAAAATTGCATCTACTGAAGTCAAAGATCTTTGCAACTGCTTTCAGGAGTCCCAGGGTTAAGAGCATTATGGTTTTCATGGTATTCTTAATTTTGGTCAGGAGCACAGACTCTTTCAGCCCCTGACATTTCAGATCAGGCTGTGTAATAACCATCCTCCAGATAGTTACATTTACTCCTAAATGGTCCTGAATTTTAATAAACATGTAGGTGTGAGGAGGCATAAAGCTCTTGTCCTTAGCTAAACCCTTAACTGTGTGTTTGAGATTTCAGTTCATTTAAAATAGGATTTATCAGTATTACTATTTCTTTCAGTCACGCACTGAATCCCAGCACAGAAGCTTCTGTATGATTCACTGGCACTGAAGTAATGGTACTTACAAATAAACAATGAGAACAGGGGAAGATGTGATGTAAAATAAATCTGTAATTTTTACATAGCTCACATTTTCACATGCATCTAGGTAAATAGGAAGCCCATGATTATTTTCTTGTGAGCTTTAGGTGCCTCGAGCCTTGAAAGTTGAACTGTGCTAAAGTCAATTTTCAATATGGAAATTCAGACACCTATGTTAATAAAAAGATTTCCTTATAAATCGGCTTAGGTTTCCAACTTCTAACTTGACGTGTTGTCAAAGAGATTTGTGCAGCCAAACAATATGGGTATCTGTGCTTCATAGTTAGCCACAGGAATGCTGTAATTGTGAATAAAGTTTTTGAGGTCTTGCTTGCCAGTGTTGGTCTTATGTTCATAAAATGGCATTTATTTTAGCAAAACATGAGAGATATTAAGAGAGAAATTCCCCAAGATGCTTTGAAGACAGTTTAAAAACTAAGTGTTTACTGTGAGCAGAAGGCAGAAGCAGGGGCTCCTAAGAAGCATGATTGCAGCTTTCAGGGAATACTGGGGCAATACTCTGCTGTATCTTCAGGGATTAGAATAGAAGAGACTAAAGGTAGGTCCATTCAGCTATGGTACTCCTGGTATAACTGGAAGATAATGAGTGTGAGACATTAAATTTACCCATAGCATCCTTTACCCAGCATCTAAAAAGTCTTTTCATCTTTTAAAATACAGAGCCAATTGTAACATTCCAGTACTAAAATGACAGATGTAATTCTTCTAGTTATATTTAACTTTATTTAGCTATTCTTAATTTTATATAACTTTAATTTATCTTAAAATAAAGATGTATACTTTTCAATACAATATTCCTTGACATGGCCAGTTCATTTTTTTTCTTCCAGTTCATTTTAGATCATCATATTTATACCATTTGCTTACTGACCTCTCACATTAGCTTTTACAGCAGCTTTCAAGAAGGTAACTGATTTCATGGTTCAGAGCAATGATGATCCTTCAGAACAAAGGTTTGAAGCCAGAGATAGTTGGAAAAATGCAGGTAGCGTAAAAATATAAATATATATATATCCCTCCCACAAAAATACCGTCTCTTCGGGTCAGAACAGAATAGTCATTCTTTAACGCTTTGTATAGAATTTAAGAAAACATCCCTGAACCTATTTGTTTTTCCGAGTTCATACCCAGCCATTTCCCTGCAGGCTGATTTCACACTGTTATTCCAGTGAGTGACTCTGTCTTCGATGAAATGATCTGCTTCCTTGTGCTTTAGGCTTCCTCTTGGCCCTGGAGTGTTACTGTAATATGAAATATGATGACATATTTTTCTTTTATAGTGCTCTCCATATTGGATGTATTGACAAGTAGGTGTAAAGTGTCTTCTGTCTGCTAGCTCCTTTGTCAGCTGCGGTGGATATACCCTTGACTGGAAGCTCCCCTTGCCCAATCAGATTGCTGTGCCAGTATTTTTCTTGAGATACATATATATAATATAAAACTGTTGCGCTGACATCCCGAGTACGTTGACTTGTTACTGACTAAGACAGGGTGGAACAGCGAGGCACAGAAAATCCACTATACGTTCTAACATTTAGGCTTTATCCTTTATTAGGTAGTGAGTAAGAGACATAAAAAGAATTGAATTTGTTGTTTACAGCTGAAATTTAAAAGAGACTTGTGTGAACAAAATCTTGTTCCATAGAGCACTGTGACAAAAGAGGTCCAAGAAAACTGAAGGTGTCATTGCAAATTAGCTGATGTAAGTAGTTGGAATGACACGCTCTTCATTTCTAGCAAAATTTGTATTAACTCTGCCCTTAGTACTGTGCCTCCATACATGCCACAGGCCACATTTTGACAAGGATCAGCCTGTTGATTTTGATGGCATCACAACAACATGGCAGGATGTACAGCAGGTGCCCATGAACGAGAAGGCTGTGCATTAAGAGCCTACAGGATATTTATGGCTCTCCCTTTTCCTGTCTGCGTGTTTTTCAGATAGCCTGCCCAGAACTACTCCCACCCCAAAATGCCAGTCCTCCTCTGCTTGTTTAGCAAGTGCTTACTTACACAAGCTATTACAAAAGGCTCTGGAGGTAAATGGTGGTTAGTGGAGCATAGCTTGAAAACCGGCGCCCTGTTCGAGGAGGAATCTGAACACAGTTGGAAATGGCCCTGCAACTTCTGCAAAAAGACAGAAGGCTGAAAGCAGGCTTAAAAGAGCAAGCCCAAGATTTTGCAAAGAGGAGTTGAACCTTACTACACTATATTTATGTACCCAAATACAAGGAACCATTTTCTAAATTGAGCGTTAGGCGCAGGTTTTGAAGGCTGGCCTATTTACTGCCTCTTTACTGGGAGCTGTAGAGTAGGGAGCCCTTTTAAATGCCAGCCCCTAGTTATTTAGGTGTCTAAACTTGGCTTCAGGAACTTACTCATACTCTTCTTGTTTTGGAAATTGGGCCAAAGCAATCCAGCTAGTAACCAGCCCTGAAATCACCATCTCATCTTTTTCATGGCTACATAGGAGTGAATTAAATATAACCAAAAACCCATTTCATTTCAAGGCACAAAAGTTTGCAAATAAACTTGATGAAATACAAATACGTAATATAGAACTTATTTTAATACCTCTAGATAAATAAATGCATCTCTTTGGAATTCTTTGGACACAGACATCCATGGAACCTCTTCTTTCTCTCTTTTTATATTTTTTTTTTATAAAATCTAAATGCAGAGAGGTTTAAAAAATGGCAAATACCAATGTATATGGAAGGCTCACTGATGAACTGCAAGTCAAAAGTGCTGTATATTCCCATCCTCTATATCTCACAACTGTCCATATTAACCACAGGCAGTATTATATAACAAGCACATGGTCAATATTTTGCATTACTACCTTTTAATAAAATCTCTCAAATCATTTCCCCATCTAAACATAAGTTATGTTTTTAAATTTTATTCCTCCTAAATGTATGGAAGGCATTTCACTTAGCTACACATCAGAGTGGTCGCATGTGACTCAGCAGCTCACTCCATAATATTAATAGATACTTTTCAGCTCCCTATGGGAAAAAGCAGGCAGCAAGAATCAGATTCAAGAAATCTATTTTTTTCTCTGCTGTTTGTTACTTACCACTTAATGACCCACATGTGAAACTCAATGGTTATATAATTATATAGTAGATTTTCTGTTTATAAGTTATTTTTCTTACTCTAACATATATACAATATATCTATATATACCCCTGATAAATCTTACTTTAAAGGGACACAGTCAACCCCTTTAAGCCTCACAGTAAATATATAAGGCTTTAAGCTGTCCATACATAAAGGTCAGCTACAGAATTCAAGGGTCCCTTCAGATCCTAAAGGTTGTATTTGTTCCAAACCCACGATGTGCAGTTATCTCATAATATGTATCTCAATGTGTTGCTGTTTACATTTTGTAGGTATTTAAGACATTTTATATCGCATCAGTAGGAAATAAAACAAAAGAATAAATCTGTTTCTAAGACTAAGCCTATTGCAAAAAATGTTACCTGTATCTACAGACACTCCTACTGGTGTGATATAAAAAGAATATGTGCCATCCTTGGGGTGAAATTCTGGCTACATTTCAGTCAGAAGGAACCTTATAATGACTTAAATGAGGCCAGGATTTCTCTCCTGCTTTTCATTTGCTAGTTATGACTATGCGTAACCCATTTCTGTCTTCCGTCTGCTCAACACTAAAGTGTCAGGCCTGTTTCGTGACAAAAGTGTATTTTTTGCTGTCCACTGGCATGCCTTAAACATTGATCTATCCTGTATGTATTACACCTTTTGAATATACACACACTGTACACATACGTTCTCAGTTAAATAGAAGTTCGACCTATTCTGTGTACAGCATCTGGATTATTTTTTTCCCCACTAAATCGTCTTTATCATTACTTTGCCCTAACCATAGATTATCTTCAAGTCCATTCTCCTACAGGTGAGGAAAACAATTTTTGCCCACCAGGAACAGCTCCGCATTATTGTCATCATTTTTGACTACTTACCAAAGTGACATAATTTGTTCATTTTATCTTTTGCAACTCAGTTAGAAACCTAGTGGCATAGATAGAGACACAATACTACTGTTTTACAAGACATCTATTGTATCTACTTTTGTTCAGATAAATACCCAGTAACTGCTGATTTGGCAGGAGGATTGGTAAGGGTACTACTATTCACAGTGTTTCTTTTTTTTCTTCTTCTTTAATCTACAGAATAAAGTATTTTATGTACATTGGAACCAGTTAATGCCCTTTAGACAAATTTGTAAGTTGTTTCATAAAGCAGGAAAGACATTGCAGGGAAATATGTGCCAAAAAGCACAGTCAAAAGGCTTCATAAGTTTTATATGTCACTACAAGTCAATGCTGGAGATCAGTTCTAAAACGATCAATACTCAAGAGGAATGTTCTCATCTGGAGAAAATACTGCCCATTCCCCCTTTTAGAATTTGTTCAGTTCACTATCAAAAGTCCTGGCTCTTCATATATACTTTAAGCTATAAATAAACACTGCATAGTTCAATGTTCTTGATTTTCTTTTTTTTTTTTTGTTTGTTTGCTTTGATTTGAAAAATTATTGCAGTACAATTAATTCCTGTTTGGAGTTCAGTAAGGAGCAAACAGCACGGGAGTATGGGTGGTCCGTATAGGCCCTGGAGCTGGTCGTAGGAGTGCTGGAGGAAGTGCTGAAGTCTGGAAAAGGGTGGCTGCTGGGGCTGTGCGAAGACTGAAGGGGGAATTCACAGCCACAGCAGCAGCTGCTGCTGCAGCTGCTAGTGGATTTGGTAAGATTCGTGGAGCCATCGGCTTTGAAGGTTCCTTTGAAAATACTAATTTCACCTGTGGGGAAGAGAGAAAACAAACAAAGAGAGAGACATAATTTGTTCATATTAGATACACGACAGGGAGCTTGACTTAAGATTATAAGTGCAAAATCAAGAGAAGCCTTGTAGTGGCTACTGACTCTATGAGCTGCAGGCTTGCGACAGAAGTTACGATCTCACACATTGGACAAGGGTCAGCAGGACTTGGTTGGGGACAAAGAGTTTCAACATTCATGACTTAACACAGAGACTTGTCATTTAATATGAGATTAGAAATCAAAGCAAACCTAAAAAGGGGCTGGGCAACGTGCACCAAAGTAAAGCTGCATACACCCTGCAAGAATTAAATAAAGGAGAAGTAGCCATCAGTTAAAAGGCGTCCATCCAGGCAGCTTTATAATAGAGACCAGAGCAGAATGAAAACATATCCTGTTCCCTGTTCTGGCTAAGAGAGTACTTTTGGTTTTGTCATTAGGATACAAGTTCTACTTAACATTAAGATCTCCACCTAGCTCCTCTTTATCACCTCCTGCCTCTAATAACAAACAAATAAACAATGTTTTCCTTGCACTGGTTATGAAAATCTCCTAGTGTTTCATATGTTCAAATAGACGGTGAATTCTATGGGTCCTGCCCTATGTCATCTTGCTGTGGCTTCAAATGGTTTTTACTAAGATACTGTTAATTCTTACAAGGACTGTGAATAAGTGGCAGATATTTTAAAATGTTGTCATGAAAAACTCTTGCCTAAATAATTGAGTATGATGCCAAACCATGTTACTTTTGTTAATGTCACTGAGGCTTCTGCTTTCAAACTGATGAAGTCATGAATCTTGTGGACTACCAAACAGAATCTGAAAAACTCCACATTTAGAGTTACAAAAAAACCCCCACCAAACCAGCCTCAAGCTTTTCCCAGACTGATTGAAAATACTCACAGAGGTCCATTATTATTTAAGAGAATTTATATTTGGTACGCATACAAATGAACATCAGGGTAGTCTATATATTTCTGTAGATGTCAATGGGATTTCAAGTTTCTAATGAGGAGCCAGGAGCCTGAATACATTTGTTGTTCTGGCTTTGTAACTCTGAGATAAGAGTAGAAACCTAATTCACTGACAAAGAAAATTTCCCATTGGCTTTGATGGACTTCTGGTGGTGCTGTGTCCTGAAATGACCTGAAGCCCTTTGCAAAGAACATAAAGTTGAATATTTGGTGTTGAACATACAGAATATGTATATATGTACCATGCTGTGGTAAATCTTGGTGTAAGTATGGACACTTCTCACTCACAGAGAACCACAATTTCTCATCCTGAATTGAAAGGGGCTTTCAAATAACTAACTTGCACTATATCAGTCTGATACTTTCCATTCAACAGTACCTTGCTGAGTGAATAATCAGAAAGTAAGGACAGGAGTAGTCTGGCATGAAACACCAGTGTGTTTCATCACTACACTATCACCATGTTCTAAAAAATCTGTTGGTTCTTTACCAGCCAGATAGATACAGGATTTTGACTTTTCTTAATACCATTGGCAAATCTTCTGGCCTCAAGGTCCTTTAAAGCTCTGGGAGAGATATTCAGAGGGGACTAGATTCTGCAATTCTCTTAACGGAAGACATAATGGACGCTACGTACAAAATTCTTCATGGTGCCTATGAAAAGCAATAATCTGATCTTTCCCTTGACCAGTGTTACATCCTCTGATCCAAGCTGTCTTCTTCCCTCGCCGAGCATTTGACTTTTTCCTCCTTCCTTACATTTTTTAGTAAATAGTTTTTCTAGCCTTGTTTAGAACAGACAAGAAAAAACCCCAACCCCTCTCTCTCAAAAAAAAAAAACCCAACCCCAAAAAACCAAAACTGAGTACAAAGTACAAAAAACCCTCAGCCCAAAATAACAGGGCTGACTGTGGTCTAGAATTCCTAGTTAAGGGTGTTTTTCCTAAGTTCTGTTTTCTTGCAGAAAGTTTGGACTACCAAGCACCTGATAACCTCTTTCTCTGTAGTGCAGTATTTTATACATATGGGACATTAGTTGCTTATATAAGAATAAGTAAGTCCCAACATTAGAAGATTTCTTAAACTCTGAAACAGTACTGTGGGAATTTATAAAGCTTCTTTCCCTGAAGTATGCAAAACTAGACTAGACAAAGCAGTACAAATGATAATGAAAGCATGACACTGGAAAGTTTCTGGTCTAGAAAAGCTACGAAAATGTAGTATGTCCTTTTTCTAGAGAAAAAAAAAAATTGGTGATGCTCATACACTTTTTGTCATGAAAAACAAAGATCTTTTGTGGCTCTGTCTTAAAAGGCTAGGACTACCTTGCTGTTCTTGGAGGAATCAGGAGCTTCTAATGAAGTTAGACAGCTTTTCAGTTGATTTATCAACATGGTTATGATTTTAAGATAGCTGTAAAACCAGTAATATTCAGTATATACAGTACATCACACTTTCATTTCAAACCTCTCTGCAAGTACTAATTAACACACAGGTCAAGATCAAGAGTAAAGTAGCCATTATTCGTTTCCTTTCCAATGAAGTAAACTAAAGGACAGTAAATGACTTGAAAAATTAATGGAGAGTAGAGAAAAGGTCTACAGCTTATCAAAAACATTTACATTCAAAGTAAAATTAGCAAATCTTTGTCTTGTTGCTATGCCATTCTGCATTTCAAGTGACAGCAATTTTGGTATTTTTTCCTATTCAAAACCAAAAAGACTAAATGGAGAACTGTTCTTATCCTTTGTCAGTGTAGCCTCCATTCTACTATGGATATCTGTTCATTTATTGCTAACTCATTCTCTCCTTCTTAAATCCCCTTTACCTCTTTGCTCAGCTCTTGCCTGACTTGTGTATTGTGAGCAATTGAGAGTGAGGGAGCAGGAAAAGGACACGTTGCCTTTATTTGTCTATGCAGCAACTAAATGGCCTTGATCCTTGGAGTTCTCAGAAATCACCATTACATAAATTGGCAAATAGAGAACTGTGCACACCAGCCGCAGTAATGTAATAGTTATTTTCATCCCCTGGGAAACAATGAATTTCCTAAAGGAATAATGATCCTGTCAGAGAGGCTTTAGTGATTCCATATTCTACTTACCTAATTATATATTTCACATTCCTTTCAGTATAGCTTATATTTATTGGAGACCTTGGTCTTCCTGGTAGATTACTAAAAAATCCTGTGGGGCTATTTCCGTACTAGTAGATCTACTGGAAGGGTGCAACGCATTATGCTACAACATCTACAAAAGCTCCTATCCAGCTGAATTACACATGAATATACCACTCATGAGGGTTGCCCCAACAAGGACACACTTTCTGTCGTTAAGGAAAGAGCTGTAACTGAACTTAAGGAGAACTGGGATGTCGCAGAAAAAAAGCTCCGTATTCTGCCTTCATTAGAGAAGATTGTCAAGGGACTAATAAGGGTCTAATTTCTATGAAGCCAATGAATCAAGATCCTCCCCCTGCCAAAACCATCTAGAAACCCTTATAAAACACCATGGCACATTAAAAAGTCACGTAGTTTATCTGATGGAGATAAATGTCAGATGTTTCACTATCCCACCCACAATGTAAGCTGTTTCTTAACTAATGGCACGATCCTAGCAGCTGGGGGCTTTTTTTAGGAAAACCTTTTTCACAGCTTTTGAAGCTAGTATGAACTGTGTTTCAGATAGTTTATCCTGGCAGTCGAAACTGTGGCCAGAACCATCTTGAAACTGAGTGGAATGAAATGAGAGATGAATTTTTTGAATTGTTTCAATTGTTATCTGAATAATTTTCTAAATAAGGTTAGAATAAAGGTTTTATGTTTTATAGAATTTTATTTAGTCCTTTCATCACTATTGTCCTTGGTGAAACCTAGAAAAATCCTGTTTGACAACTGGACATTTCTTTTGTTTGTTGCTCTCTAATGACCTTTGAAACAAGCTTCTTCTGAGGTTATTCAGAGTAGCTACAAAACTGAGGATCTACGGGTAGTAGTCCACACCCATCAAAGTATATAAAAAGTCCCTTGTGTGCTTCCATGGCCTCATTCAGATGCTTGTATACTCCCATCGCCTAAACTATTTCTCTCATTTTAAACATTTTTCCACTTAGATTTTCTAAAAAACCTACTCAGCAGGGTTAAAATAAAAGTGATTGGCTTACCCCTAGAGGATGTGTTCCCTTTTGGAGTTTGTTGTAGGGGCTGTATTTAGGTTTAGGTGGCTTCCCAGCAGCTCTGTCTTTGTGCCTTCTACTGCTTATGTGCTGTTAAAATACAAGTAGGGAAAAGAAAAAGAAAAAAAAAAAAAAAAAGGTGATATTTCCTTAATAGATCATTTCAAGTTCTGCTTTACACAAGGGTGCTCCAATACTGAAGGCTACTGCTTTCCACAACAGCATTACTTTGACTAACAAAGTCAAATAACAAATTGGGAATGGGGTCTGTTCCAATTTGAATGATCCTTTGTGCATCACATATTTGGACTGTAATTTCCAACAGTGCTCAGTTCATATCTGCCTTCACTGTAGTCAATGATTTTCTCACCTTTGTTAACTTAAACAGGACCTGAATCAGGTCAAAGGTAGAAGCCTTTGAAAAATTCCTCCCAATCTCTATAAAGCACCCATCAAATTCAATCCACTGCTGATACAAAGTTTTGGAAGAATATTAGATAGTAGAGCATTCCCTATTTGGGAAGGGGAAAAAAAAGGGTTACAAAATTGTTTAAATCCCTAAGAAGCCTAGAAATTCTTTTAAGATTTCAGCTGAAAGATGGTTACATATCAAACTAAGTGACAGTGAAAAAACCCACAAAATCCATTATCTTCTTCATAAAGCCTATGAGATTTTACAAGAATCCTTCTACACAGATTTTATTGCTGTGCTCGATGTAAGGAAGCTTTTTCAGAACAATATTTTTACTTTGATTTTCATTCTTGAGAGTTCTTGCAAAAAAAAGACAAAAAATTGGACATTTATTTTCCTGAAAGCAGAAGACAAGTATTGCTATTGTCCATTACAGAATTTATCTTCATTCTTGCAAAGTTCCTTAACAAGTATTCCAAAAGGCATATGGAATTAAACTAAGTATTTTTCAGAACAAAGGTTTTGTTCATCTGAGTAATGACTGAACATAACTTAGTGTAATTGCAATTCAGAGGTCATGCTTCTCAGTTACAGAGTAACACTGATAAAAAAATATCACAAATCCTGTCTGTCCCCCATTTCTAAGCGAGTTATTCAATGTTTTGTGAAAATACTGGCTTCACCCACCTCCACATCTTTTTCAAGGTAAATATCATGCAGTCCACTAAATGGCAGGGTTTATTAGCTCATGACAATTATAGTAGTCTAAAGGCAGTTGTAACGTTACAGCTTACAGCTTCTGTAACTTTTTAAGACATACATATAATCAAGAGCTTTTGAAAAAATATATTCTCAAATATAGTTGAGATATATATGAGGGGAAATCATATCCAAAACAAAACATACAGTGTGAAAGACAAGTGCAAAGAGCAACATCTGTAAGCTCCATTTGGATGTGAACTGTTAGACTGACACATGCTGATTGTCACGTTGGTACTTTATCACCATGAAAACAAAGAACAGCCAAGGATTCACACTCTGCAAGCTAGCTGAGTACCTGTTTCAGTTGTGTCTCAGAGTTTACGTGTACATCACATATTTCACAGTGAAATGTTTTGTTCTGAAGGCCTGTGTTTCCTTTATTCACAGGTCCTTTGCCTTTTACGCCTGCCCGGGGAAAGGCTTTTATGGTTCCACTTCCATTCCGAGCTTCCAGCATAGTTTTGTGCTTAGTCCCTGGAGACATTAGAAACGGGAAACAGAAACAACTTTGGCAATTTGGTTGCATTCATTGGTTTATTTTCTTTTTAAAAGAAAATTGTATTAACCTCAGCTTGGTGCCACGTGCTATCCTTGGAATATGCCTGTGTTTCTCTGTATCAGATTCATACCAATGTAACAGTATTTCACATCTGATATTTAATTATTAAATTACATATCTGTAGGTAATGCACTGGAACAAAGCAGCCCCACCAGTAAGTAGTGGCACAATCAGGTATCCTGATGTGAAGTTAAATGTGTGTGACTTTTCTCATTAACTCCTGCTGCTAATAAGACCTGAATCGTAGTTGTAAAGGAAGAGTAATTTAGCTATTAAAGATGTAGTTTGCTTTGATTTGTAGTCCTCCTGAATGGATTGATAAACAGTATGCATTAGCTTACACTTAAATCTGTAATTAGCTAATTAGTCTCTGGATCAAAAAGGGGCAGAGGTTCCTGGCAGTAACCTATGGATCCTTAACGGCCCCAACAGAAAGTGAAACGTGTGAGAAACATACGTATGAGAAAAATGCACTTGCAGTTTTTATTAAGAAACAGACTGGATAGAAAATAATAGTGTCCTGTTTCTTTACCTGTCTTCAGACCAAACAATTTCTTACACTGTTGACTTCCATGCAGGTAGTCTGTGATGATAATGGACTGCTACCCTGTACAGAATTAGCATTCCACTAATTGATAATTTTTGCATGCATCCACAAGTACACTTTTATAAGCACACATGTGTGTGAGCACACACACAGTTTATCAGCATAGACAGCAAAAAATGAGAGGGTTGTGTTTAAATATTCAGAATAATGTTTTGGCTCTCATCTTGATCAGAAAACATGTTTAGAGTCTAACCCTTATATGAAGTTAAATAGATTAAATGGGTACAGCTTTATGAACTTGAATTTTCACCAGTTGAAGATCTGGCATACAGCAAACACAGCATTCAAAACTGATTAGGCTTTGTTTGTCACGAATACCAACAGATTATAATTTCCTTTTTAATTTGTGGAGTGTATAGACATGCCAAAGTTATTTCTTTTTTTATTACATCATAAAACCATTGATCATCTTGCTGCAGGTATATCATCACCGTCTCTATGTTTCAAACCGAAGGTTCTCTGCTTGACTCCTAACTCTGTTTACCCTGCTGGCAGGTAACCCCTGACATCCAAAATCAGGAGTTTTTCTGTAAGACTGTTACAGATGGTCTTTGCCACCACATTAAATCCCAAGATCTTTTAACCCTGCTCACCACAAAGCCAATCAATAAGATGCTTAAAATAGTGACGGTGAATGATGGCTCTCTACTCCTGGAACTTATCGATGCTACTAACTCTAATAACAAGAAAAAGGTTTAAAAATTAGGGAAGATGGAGGTAAGCAATTACCCATTCAACTCTCATACAGCAGTTGCTATCATTTGATGAAAACAAAGGAAAAATATACATAATTTTAACGAGTTATTAACACACGACATGGAGCTAAGAATTCTAACTCTCATCCTTGAACTCTGACTGACTGACACTCCCTCTTTCAGCCTTAATTTGTTAGATTTCAAACAAAACTAATGGCATTCATACTCAGTTTGCTAGCTGGCACAAACAAAAGTATGCAAACTCTGAACACCAAAGGTAGTGAAGCATGAGCTGTCTTTTAGCTCTATAAGGTTTGGAAGCTGCAAAAGCTAAAAAGTAAGAAAATGGGTAACTTGCATGCAATAAAATTCCTTTCTTCCCCCTTTATGAAAGCCTCTTTGCCTGTCATTTTTATTCTTTAATAGTTAATGAATTTCATGTAATTGCCAGTTTTCTGCCACCTCTTTGTCCCCTGCTGCAAGAGATCTAATCTATTCAGGGGAAGATAATTGCAGAGCTCTTGAGACAGAAGGAAAAAAAGGAAGAAAGCAAGCACTGCTCCATCTCACCACTGTTGTGCGCCTCCAGCTGCGAGGCAGAGTTGACAGCGACTTTGCATAGTGAACAGTACAGCAGTCTTTTTGCTTTTTCTTCCTCAGTCTCAACGGAAGGGCATGTGGTGCTGCTAGTGGCTGTCGTGGGGATTTTCTCCACTTTAGAGGTGATCTCAGTTGTCATAACACTGCTCTTCCGGATTTCCACGGTTGTAGTCGTTGATATTGCTGGTGTCCCTGTGGTAACATCTGTGGGCAAAGAGAGGAAGTGGAAAGAAACAAAAAAAAAAAAAAAAAAAAAAGGGGGGGGCCTTTTGGACTTTTCT